>JAPPVO010000032.1:115820900-115880900 GCA_030407325.1 Camellia japonica
CGGGAGACTGAGCTCATGTACCCGTAAAGAGTGGCCAGAGCTGCACCACCCCAATCAAAACGCAAGATGTCTCGGACGTCCACCAGTGCGCTGAGTAGGCAGAGAGGTAAGAGGGTCGTCCCTAGCAAAAACATCAAAAAGCCGCGTGCGTACTGCTCTACAGCCGCCTCGGTCATCGGAGCCGTCGCCACCAACGCAGGCTGCACTCTGAACTGCACCTCGAACCAGGAGTAGCGGACAAAGCCTGGACGAGCAAGAGGTGGCGCCTCGCCAAGCAAGTAGATCTGAGCGGCGATCCACTCGTCCATGTCGGTGTCGAAGGGGATCGGATCACCCCCTACCCCGATGCCGGTGAGCACCGAGAAGTCGTAGGGAGTCATCGTCATGTCTCCCGCCGCGGATAGGTGGAACGAGTCGGTGGTGTCCCACCACCTCTCTGCCAGGGCAGCTAGAAGAGGCCTGCAGGCAGTAAGCCGGGTCAGACCCCTGCAAAAGGAACTGAAGCCCGCATCGTCCACGATGCGTCGAACCGCCTCGGGAAGCTCCAAGTACCAATCTCGAGCCGCGACATTCCCATACCCGCGGATGGCATGGGAATCTCCCTGTTTTCAAGCAAATAGTTGCAAAGCAATATGAGGTGTACAGTTCTGAGGAAACATGTTAAAGTCGATACAAATCTAGCATGTGTGCACATTTTTCAGATCCAAGCAGATATCAGGTTTCAGTGTACTACGGCGGACTACGGCCTGTGATGTGTCAGTATGTTTGCGAGAGTCGGCATACAGATATAGTGCATGTGCGCACATTTTTCAGATCCAAGCAGATATCAGGTTTCAGTGTACTACGGTGGACTACGGCCTGTGATGTGTCAGTATGTTTGCGAGAGTCGGCATACAGATATAGTGCATGTGTGCACATTTTTCAGATCCAAGCAGATATCAGGTTTCAGTGTACTACGGTGGACTACGGCCTGTGATGTGTCAGCGTGTTTGCGAGAGTCAGCATACAGATATAGCGCATGTGTACACATTTTTCAGATCCGAGCAGATGTCGGGTTATAGTGTGCCAGTTGGTGAACTACAACGTATGATGCGTCAGCGTGTTGTGTGTGGTTCAGTTTAAATACAGCATACAATATGTTTTCAGATTCGAATAAGTGCCGGGTGTCGGTAAGTTTGCAGTGAAGTACAGTGTGTGCCGTGTGTTTGGGTGATTGAGACTGGTGCAGTGTGTGTGCATGTGTCCGTCTTAAACAGATATCAGTTGTAAGCATGATTGCAAATTGACTACAGTGAACAGTATATCAGAACCAAGCAGTTAAAGAACGGAAACAACTTTGACAGTTAACAGTTCTACATCGCAGAAATTAAAACAGAGAAGAGTGTTACCTCGGAAGCACCGAAGGATAGGTGAGAGGTCGGCTCGCGCAGGAGGAGCTCCAGGTCCAGCGCTCGGTCAAAACCGCGGAAATGGCGAAGACCATCCGAAGGTAGCACATGAATCGCGGGGCGGTATGTCGCCGGGTCGAAGGGACGCTCGCTCAATGGGAAGAGCTCGACCCCGGGATCCATCTCGTGATCCGGGGGAGTCCCGACGTGTGGAACATCGTCAGCCATGGCAATGGTAGTGAGAAAACGGCTGGAAAAGCCGGAATGTGAAAAGTCAACCGAAAAAGTCAACCCCGAGCGGACCGAAAATGACCGGAAAGGTCGGAAGATGGAAAGGCACGGAAATGAAGAGGAAATCGAGGGGAACAAGTCCCGAAAAAGTGGAAATAGCAAAGGACGCTCCGAAATGGAATTTCGATCGGTCGAAAATGTCCGAAACGCGATGAAAATCGCGAATCCGACGACGAAACGGGCTTGGAACGCGAAGAAAACAAGGAAATGAGGAGAGAAAATGCTATAGAGAGAGAGGACAAGAGTTTTCGGCGCTCAAGAAGTAAAAAAATAGGGTTAGAAACCCTATTTTTAAAAGACCCGTGGTGAAATGGCAGAACTGCCCCCGATCAGGCATTTTTGGCCGGTCGGCACTATTTTGTGCCGGTCGGCACAATATTGTGCCGATGGAAATTTTCTTCAGCCGATGGCCAGCCGGTGGCATCCTATTCCAGCCAGTGATGTTCCCATAGCCTTGTTTAGGCCATGTGAGCAGTTTCTGGT
This sequence comes from Camellia japonica, assembly GCA_030407325.1. Classification (NCBI taxonomy): domain Eukaryota; kingdom Viridiplantae; phylum Streptophyta; class Magnoliopsida; order Ericales; family Theaceae; genus Camellia; species Camellia japonica. The sequence goes on from JAPPVO010000032.1 coordinate 115,823,063, forward strand.
CTTCATAGCTCAAGAAAATGCAAGAGAGTGCATCTCCGAAGCTCAACCGGCCCCCGTTTTGACATCAGACCGCGTTTTCTGTGCGTGGCACTCAGATTCAAGCAAAGATTGTATCCTTTCGTATCCTTTTGTCTTTTACAAGATTCAAAAGTTGCCCCGTGTGCGTTGCACGCATCCATCACATTGTCCGGTGCGTCGCATTGCGCCGTTCTGCACGTCCCTTGCGACTTGCACCGTTTTGCACTTTCGTGTGGCATGCGTGTCATACTTGCATTTCATTGCATCTCGAGGTACGCGTGCCTCGTTTTGCATTTCATTTTCCATTCAATGAGGTATGTGTGCCTCATTTTGCATTTCATTGCATCTCGAGGTACGCGTGCCTCGTTTTGCATTTCATTTTCCATTCAATGAGGTATATGTGCCTCATTTTGCATTTCATTGCATCTCGAGGTACGCGTGCCTCGTTTTGCATTTCATTTTCCATTCAATGAGGTATGCGTGTCTCATTTTGCATTTCATTGCATCTCGAGGTACGCGTGCCTCGTTTTGCATTTCATTGCATCTCGAGGTACGCGTGCCTCGTTTTGCATTTCATTTTCCATTCAATGAGGTATGCGTGCCTCATTTTGCATTTCATTGCATCTCGAGGTACGCGTGCCTCGTTTTGCATTTCATTTTGCATTTCATTGCATCTCGAGGTACGTGTGCCTCATTTTGCATTTCATTTTCCATTCAATGAGGTATGCGTGCCTCATTTTGCATTTCATTGCATCTCGAGGTACGCGTGCCTCGTTTTGCATTTCATTTTCCATCCAATGAGGTACGTGTGCCTCATTTTCATTTTGCATTTCATTGCATCTCGAGGTACGCGTGCCTCGTTTTGCATTTCATTTTGCATTGCATTGCATCTTGAGGTATGCGTGCCTCACTTTGCATTTCATTTGCATTTCATTTTGCATTGCATCTTGAAGTATGCGTGCTTCGTTTTGCATTTCATTTTGCATTTTGCATCCATGAGGTATGCGTCCCCCATCTTGCATCTCATTTTGCATTGTATCGCGCTATTTTGCGCACCTCATTGTTTTCCCCCGGTCTGGCGAGACCTTAAACACGCACGGTCTAGGAGACCTTAAATCCTCGGGAGGTGCAAGACCTTCGGTGCATTGAGGAGTGCACCCTATCGCATTTGGCATGCATCATATCGCACTATCTTGTGCACTCGCGTTGTCTAACGCATCGCGCTATTTTGCGCACCTCATTGTTTTTCCCCGGTCTGGCGAGACCTTAAACACGCACGGTCTAGGAGACCTTAAATCCTCGGGAGGTGCAAGACCTTCGGTGCATTGAGGAGTGCACCCCATCGCATTTGGCATGCATCATATCGCACTATCTTGTGCACTCGCGTTGTCTAACGCATCGCACTATTTTTGCGCATCTCATTGCATTTTGCATGCATTCAATCGCGCTATTTTGCGCATCACACCGTCCTGTGCACACATGGTCCGGCGGGACCGAAAACACGCACGGTCTGGCGAGACCTTAAACCCGCTCATTTGCATTTGGCATGCATCTCAAAAGGCGTGCGTTGGCGCGCATTTCAAACATCATGCATCATGTGCATTTCAAAAAAAACGACATGCGTTGTCATGCATACATTTTACATGCACGGTCTAGGAGACCTTAAATCCTCTGAAGGTGCAATTCCTTTGGTGTTTGTCGTGCCCGAACGACTTCCTTGATTGCGGTGAGTTCCTAGGAGACCAACGGGGACGGTTGAAACTAGAGTTTGAATGGCTTATGCCTAGAACGTAAAGGTTCGGGATTTCCGAGACTAAAGTCTGGTTTAAATACCCAGGGGGTGTACCCTCGGCTTGAAACCTGTATAGAAGCCCCATAGGTTGAGGTAGTGTGTTTACGCCTCAATTCTGGATACTGAACCAACTAGTATACCATCCCGTTGGAAGAATAGGGAAAACTGCAACCATGGTCATTGCATCATCTGCATTGCCATGCATTTCATCCATTACATATTTGTAGATATTGCATTGTAGGTTGCATGCATTTCACTGCATCCCTTCCATTTATGGCTTGCGCCTTTCCTTGTCAAGCTTGGTCTGGTATGTGCCTATACTTTTCACGTCGAAGCATAGTTCTGCTTGTGTATCGCGCCTATTCCACGCTGGTATGTTGGTTTGAGGTTGCGGCACCCTTTTCTGTGTTAGACATGGTTCGTATGCGTACATGCCTTTCCTAGGCAAGACTCGGTTTGGCCCGCGTGCCATATCCATTGTACCCATTCCATTGCATGCATCCATTGCATCACTTCCATCTATGGCTTGCGCCTTTCCAGGTTGAGCTTGGTCTAGTATGTGCCCCTACTTTTCACGTCGAAGCACAGTTTTTTGTGTACGCGCCTATTCCTTGATGAGCTTGGTTTGAGGGTTACGGCACATTTTCTGTGTTAGACATGGTTCGTATGCGTACATGCCTTTCCTAGGCAAGACTCGGTTTGGCCCGCGTGCCATATCCCTTGTATCCATTCCATTGCATGCATCCATTGCATCACTTCCATCTATGGCTTGCGCCTTTCCAGGTTGAGCTTGGTATGGTATGTGCCCCTACTTTTCACGTTGAAGCACGGTTTTTGTGTACGCGCCTATTCCTTGACGAGCTTGGTTTGAGGTTGCGGCACATTTCCTGTGTTAGACGCGGTTCGTATACGTACATGCCTTTCCTAGGCAAGATTCGGTTTGGCCCGCGTGCCATATCCATTGTATCCATTTCCATTGCATTGTAGTGTAATTATTGCGTCCGGCATTAGGATCATTATTCCCTCCCTAGCGGGTCGTTTCCCCACTTATGTCATTCCACCCAATACTTGTTCTGGTGTCCGTGCGAAGTACTCATAGATCAGACATCGTTCTATGGGAGACGGACTTGTTACTTCCATCAATCTATTTGACATTTGTGTGGTTTCGAACCGCTTACAATTGAATCATGATTCAATTGCCCTGCATGTAGTTTGCATAGTTTCAACTGCATTGCATATCATTTGCATTGTTTATACATAGTTTTGTATATATTGCATATCATTTTGCATTCATCATTGCATTGTCATGCATGTTGCTAACAACTTTGTACCTGTTAAGTTTGTTTTCTTTTCAGGCACGATATTATATGTACGGCTCATTTGAGGCCGGTGCAACCGGGAGAGCCGCACAGGTATTGTATTCTCCGAGTGAGACGTATTGAGAATTGCATAATTCTCTTACATCCTTTCTGCATTGTAGTGTAGATTGGTGCATGCTAGCTTAAAATTGTCGCATGTGTGCTTCATTACAGCTTTCTTTGCATGATCATAAGTTATGCTCGGCCTTTTGCATCGTCAGTTGCATCTTGCCCCCGCCTACGGGCACATACCTTATCTGCGGCTTGTATGCCTGTGCCTGAACTACGCTGGTTTGATTCCTGAGGGATACGTAGGCAGCTTGCGAGTTCAACCATTTGCGCTTTGTATGTTTGTCCAAGTCTTCGGCCTTGTCAAAAATGGGTCGTCTCTGGGCTTTGACATTCACTCCCGTCATTGTTATGACTTTCGAGTTCTGTCAAAGAGGGGCAACTGTAGACACCCCATTTTTGACCGTCCTCAAGACTTGGACGTCACCGTTGGAACACTCGGTGATTATCCATGTTTGTGTTCGTTTGGAGTTCCCGGAGTTCTCGGCTGCGCGCGCCTTGCCTCAGGACCTCCGAACTCGACCGTTTGGTGTTTGGTTTTGCACCAAACACTTGTGTTTTGCCTTGGAGGGGCAGGGAATGCCTTGTGAGGCATCCCCACACACCACCGGCAGTGGCTAGAGGCCACTGGCTGGTTGGTGTTGCCACCGGCACTATATTGTGCCGGTCGGCACTCTTTTGTGCCGGTCGGCAGTAAATTTTGGCAAATGACCATTTTGCCCTGCCGACTACTGTACAGCTGCTTTATCAAATATTTTTAGACAGCTGTATCACTTTTTGCTCCCCTCCATACACGTGTATGGAGGGATGAGCCTTTAGGCTTGCTTAACTTGTAAGTTTTGGCCTATACAAGAGAAGCCTCTTCTTTTGACTAAAGGGGGGGACTTCTTGAGAGACTTAGCCATTTTTAGATAGGGGAGAAGCTCTGGTTTAGGTTAGAAATTCCATATCTATTCTATCTCTATCCCTCTCTTGTTAGTCTAGGTGTTTTGTGCCTTACTATTGCACACAAGCACCTAGTGTTTCACCTTCCCTTGGCTTCTGAGGTTCTAAGGGCTTGTTCTTGAAGTTCTTGGCTGGATTAGAGCTTAAGGAAGCAACACATCAACCTTTGTGAAGGTGGTCATCAAGGGTAAGAAACTAGCTCTTTTTACCCCATTCTTGCACTCCATTTTTGCCTAGTTTTGAACTGTTTTTGTGCTTAGTCTTTAACACATAAAAGTTCTATTTTTAAGCCTCTTTATTGTTTATTAAGAGTGCTTGGTGGTTTGGGCAAGTTTGACCACCCTTAGGTCTTGAAAGGCCTCATTTTGGTGCTATTTTGTTGAGCTCCGGGATTTTGGTGCTTGGGTCTCTTCACCACTGAAATCTTGAGGGATTTCAGTGGTGTAGATGATGCCTTAAAGTCCTAAGAAGGAGAGGGCCACCCCCTCTCCTTGATGTCCTTGAAAAGGGAAAGTTTTGGTCTCTTAAGGGAGCATTGTGCTTGAGTGTGTGTTGAGCATGTATGGACTGTTATTCATGCTTAGGATATCATGATTTAACATTGTTATGTGTTGGTTTTAGTATTTCTTGCATGTTTTGCATAGATGCTTTGTAATGCCTTCTTGGTGCCTTAACATGTCTATGGTTTAACCCTAGTTCAAGCATGAATTAGGCTTAGACGTATGAATGTTTTGTGCTTATTTTGCCATGCTTTAGCTCTGTCCATGATTGTTTGGATCAATTGGCATGCTTAGTATAGCTCCTTTGCATTTGTGGCTTGTTAAGCTTGTTGGCTTCAAGTTGCGAATGTATAGCATGTGTTGTTTGCATCATTTTGGTGGTTTAGAATCACCTAACATGTAATTTCAGTCCCTTTGGTGTGCTTGTATGCTTGCCTTGGTGGCCTCTTCATTGCTTTGAAAGCATGTGTTGTATGCCTTATGTTTTGAGCATTAATGCATGCCTTCGAATTCAAGTCACTTAGATGCCATCTAGGTGGTTTTGGGCTTAGTTTCATGTGTTAAAACTCTGATTTTAGTTGCTTAAGTATTGCCATGTATGGTTGTACTAGGTGTGGTTCAAAGCCTCATTGCTTGCCTTAGTACTTGGGCCGTTTGCATGCTTTGTTTGGTCTATCTTAAGTTGGTTTGGCACCATGTTTAGCATGATTCTCAGAGCTTACAATGCATGCTCATTGCCTATGTTTGGTCTCCTTAGGTGTGCTTGAGAGTTGCCATGTTTGTGCCTAAGTGTTGGACCATAATTGCATGCATATGTGTGTGCATTCTAGCCTTTTTTTTTTGGGCACTTTAGCCACTGATTTTAGGCCTCTTTGGGGCTGCCCAATTCATGATTAGGCCCCCCCTTTTACTTGGTTTGCATGCTTGCCTTGTATGCTTGCTTGTATGTTTACATAAGTGCCTTGCATTGTCCATATTGCATATAGATAACATGCTTAGGGTTGCATTGCATTGGCATGCATGCTAGGCCTCTTGAAGTGAAGTTTGATGGAGGTTTGGCACCCTTGTTTGATTCCATGGATTGCATGCATTTGAGATCAAAGTTGCATTCTTGGTTCTTTGGGCCATCATGCATGGAAATGCGTGATTGGTGGTCCGAGAATCGAGGCATATCTTCCTTTGAGTCACTAGTATGATAAGGAGTGTGTTTAGTGCATACATGCTTTGAATTGCATTGCCATGCCAGTATTTGCCCTCTGCTGCTGTGAGTTGCAGGTTCTGCAGGCATTTAGTGCCGGCCAGCAGTTTTTAGTGCCGACCGGCAGTCAATTTGCAGCCGGTGGATCAATTTAGTGCCGATGAGCTCAATTCACTGCCGATGGAAATTTTGTGCAGCCGGTAATGATCTCCAGTACCTAAGAAAGTATTCCTAAGACTGTGGCAGTCTTCTGAGGTGCAAATCAGGGAAAACAGAGGCAAGCTAGGAATGGCAATGCGATTCCGAGCAGGACCCGAGCACGTGCTGTGTTTGGCTCTCCTCCCGAGGCGTTTACTGTTTTTCTTAGATTAATTAATTTGTTAATTTAATTAATCTGTAATATTTAATTAGCTTGCGTAGTTAATTAATTTGTATTATTATTTTGGTCCCTCCGAGTGAGGGCATAATTGTAATAAGTGTGGGTGAGTGGTGTGTATGTCTTCCAACCCCCCACTTCTTTCTTCCCTTTTACTTACCTGCTTTGATGGTAGATTAGGGCACGTTTATTTTAGCATACCTTATGCGATGCATGCGTGCATCCATGCATTTGTTAACATGCACCGGGCTCGGTCCATCATACAAACTGCATCGTATTTTTAATACCAACTTGAATACGTGCATCAATATAAAGTGCACTTCACATGCCATTTTTAGGGTTAGCCGAGCCTATCCTAATTACATGCTGTATGTGTTGCATTAGTCATCTTAACATGAACTAGGGCACGCATGTTTGCTAACTAGTTTTTGTTTTGGCACGGAGTACGATGTAAGTATTTTACGCTTTAGCATACCACATGCGTGTGAATGTTGCTATGACAGTATGCTCACCATGCGGCTAAGTGCTTACATGAGATAAACTGTTTGAATGCCTGTGGGTGGAGGTTGGATTGTCTAAGTTGGGAAAACTCATTGAAATCCGTGCTTTAGCCTACTTGCGGGTAGCGAATTTCAAAACGCTTTTCAAAACAAACGGATATGCAATGTTTGTTTCTAAATTAGACAATCTGGTCTATACTTGTTTGCTGCGCGCATAACATAGTAATTCTAGGCTAATAATTGGGATAAGAGCATGTAATGTTTTCAAAATCGGATATCACGGTTAGTAGAGGCCGGTCTTCGGACCGGGCGAAAGGGGGTGCTCATAGCTGACCTTCCCCGATCGTACCCAAGCTCCCGAGCCAAGACATTTGGTGATGACGGACACGTGGCCTTCGGCACCGAGTCAGGGTTTCCTAAATTCCCCCATTAAAAAAAATATTTAGGTGGCGACTCTGTAATCTGGCAAAGCAGTCCATGTTTGGCACTACTTTTCAAAAAATCTGTTTTTCTTCAAAACGATTTGCCAGAGTTGGACTCTTTGGTTCAGATTTGGAACCGCAACACAACACAAAAAGGAGAGTCCGAACTGTAGCCGAGGTCCCCCCGCGGGCCCTGTTACACTAGTACAGCATCAATGACCTCCTGGGGAGAGAGCCTATCGGCGGTCCGCATGTCGTCTGGAGGCGCTGAAGGAACGTCCTGCTCAGGGTGGCCCCATATCTGACGCAAAAAACGATCTCCCAAAAACCAGGCCCTACCGACTGGCCCCTTAAACAAAATCCTATACCGACAGGACCCCCACGCTCCGGCAAAACGGAATCGGAGGTCTCCGCCCAAAGGAGCCCAAGGCTGCCATGTGATCTGCGAATAACCAATGCATAAGTTGACCAGAAATTATGAATGTGCAAGAAAAATCAAAGCCATAATGACATGGAGAACCGAGAGTTCTGAAATACCTCCGATGACCGCACCGTGTCAAAGAACTGCCGAAAGTGGAGAAGGGACTCCCGAGGTCTCGGCCGGTACTGGCCCTCGAATACGAGTGAATACGGAGTCGTGAGGGGCACCTCCACTATAAGCTCCGGAGCCAGTATCGGGAAGTATGCGTAAACCCATAACTGTGAGAGACAAAGCAATAGCCATCAGAATACAGAATGCTGAGTGCAGAATGTAAGTACAAAATGCTGAGAGCAAAGTGTAGAATGTAAAGTGCGCCGTGTGTGCCATGTGCAAGTAATGAGAAGCAGAAACGTAAAGCAAGAGGGCAGAAAGTACCTCCCAGGCCCTCCAGTAGCCGCCAACCATATTCCCCCGTCCGCGGGAAGTCGCGCTTATATAACAGTATAAAGTAGCCAGGCTGGCACCACCCCAGTCATATCTACCGACCTGCGAAAGGTCCACTAGAGCGCTCAAGAGATATAGCCTGACGGTGTTCCCCCTATCGGCAAACAAAGTAGTGCCGAAGAGGAACATCAGGAAGCCGCGGGTGTACTATGCCACATCCCTAGGAGTCGCAGGCTCCATCTCCGGTCTCCTGAAGTGGGAAGAGAACCAGGTGTATCGGACTCTCCCCGAAGATCTGTCGACGGGCCGACGAGCCCCCAATAAGTATAACCAAGCGGCCTCCCACTCGCTCATATCATCGTCGCATGGGATGGCCCAACCTCCCACATCTAGGCCCGTCAGTACAGCAAAGTCAAAAGGGGTCATGGTCATATCCCCAGTGGCAGAAATGAAAGGAGTTGGTGGTCCCACCATCTCTCTACCAAAGCGCCTATCAGAGTCCTGCTAGCGGGACAGCGAGAGATCCCAGCACAAAAGGGCCCGAACCCTGCCACATCAACCAAATTCCGGATAGCCTCCGGAGCTCAGCGTACCACTCTCTCGCCATAATAGAGCCGTATCCTCGCACGTCCGAGCAGTCACCTGCGTTCAAGATGAACATATGTATTCAGTTTCAGCAAAAAATGAATAAGCTGTGTGCAAGTGAAATGGATAAGCCGCGTGCAAGATAAATGTATGAGCTGTGTGCAAAATTAAATCAAATCAGAGTTTGGGCTGCGTGTTCTACTCTCAATCAGTGTGTGTTGCGTGTTCACCTTCAATTCGGGCTATGTGTTCAGAAAATCAGAGTTTGGGCTGCGTGTTCTACTCTCAATCAGTGTGTGCTGCGTGTTCACCTTCAATTCGGGCTGTGTGTTCAGAAAATCAGAGTTTGGGCTACGTGTTCTACTCTCAATCAGTGTGTGCTGCGTGTTCACTTTCAATTCGGGCTGTGTGTTTAGAAAATCAGAGTTTGGGCTGCGTGTTCTACTCTCAATCAGTGTGTGCTGCGTGTTCACCTTCAATTCGGGCTGTGTGTTCAGAAAATCAGAGTTTGGGCTGCGTGTTCTACTCTCAATCAGTGTGTGCTGCGTGTTCACCTTCAATTCGGGCTGTGTGTTCAGAAAATTAGAGTTCGGGCTGCGTGTTCTACTCTCAATCAGTGTATGTTGCGTGTTCACCTTCAATTCGGGCTATGTGTTCAGAAAATTAGAGTTTGGGCTGCGTGTTCTACTCTCAATCAGTGTGTGCCGCGTGTTCACCTCAACAATGGGCTGTGTGTTCAGAAAATCAGAGTTTGGGCTGCGTGTTCTACTCTCAATCAGTGCGTACCGTGTGTCCACAATTAATTTATGGGATGCGTGTTCATAAAATTCAAAATGATTGAACTATGTGCTCAAGATGCAAATAGAATATGGTGTCATAGACTAAGCATTCTAAAACAGCTGTGTGCCTCAAAAGAGCCGATAAACATAGCGAAAGCACAAAATACGCGGGAAATGTAGAATACATTGCGGAAAATGCAAAAGTGAAGTAAATACCTCTTGTGCCTCGTGAGAGAGGTGAGACTCTGGCTCCCGCAAAATCAAGTCCCTAGGCGCTCGGACATCAAAGTCAGTGAAATAGTAGAAAACCGCCTGCGGGAGGATGTGCTCCCGAGGATGATACCTCTTGGGATCAAACGGTCGAATACTCGGGGGCAAGGACATGATGTCCGGCTCACCCCCGGCACCTGGAGGACCTCTGCCATGTGGAAAATGACCCGCCATTTCGAAAAATCTGCAAAAAGGAGCAAAAATGAGCAAAATGGGCCAAAATTGGAAAAAGTCAACAAAAGTCAACTCTCGGGAAATGAAAAAGTCAACAAAAGTCAACTCCCGAGAAAATCTTCCAAATATTGAGACAAACTCACCTCAAGTGGCGAAAATGAGAAAAGAAGCTCCGAAATCAAAATTTAATCGGTTCAAAGTGACGAAAACTGAAAGATTTCGCGAAAACAACTTGCGTGGGGCATTGGAAAACACGTATAGAGCGCAGATCTGAGAGAGAAAATGGTTTGGGAAGGTAGAGAAGGTGTTTTTGGAGCTGCACTTGTGAGCACAAAGTGTTTGGGCGAGTATATTTAAAGAAAAGAGAGTGAAAAGACAAAAATGCCCCGGATCTGGGCAAAGTGCCGGCCGGCCACCTTTTCTGGCAGGCCGGCCACCCTTCTCCCTCAAAACTAGCCGGCAGCCTCCCCTTGGGAATAAAAGTGGCCGGTGGTGTTCCCAAGGTGGCCTCCAAGCTCTCTGCAAATTTTGGTGATGATTGGAGTCCCCGAGACCTGAAAAAGTACAAGAGAAGTGCACTTTCCGTCGCGAAATCACTCCGCCGGAACTTCAACTTCAACTTTCGATGCGTGTCTCATCATTACTCATCAAGAGCAAAGTGTATCCTTTTTGAATGTGTTGTGACCCTTCCGGGGAGTGAACCGGAGGTCGCGATCGAGTCGCCCTTGCCGAAACGAGCATTTCTCCGCTCGTTGTTTTGTGACAAACGTGCATCCTAGTTTACACTTGATTCTGCATTGTTATGCACATCACTTGCATTCTCATGCATATGCTCGCATTATTATGCACGTTCCCTTGGTATTATCATGCCTTCATGTCTAAACTTGCGTTGTCACGTGCGTTGCTTCTCGCATTGCGATGCACTCACTCATCAACACCGCATTTGTCTACGCTCGATATCACATAGAACATACGTTGATAAATATATTGTGCCTATTAAGTTTCTTCATTTTTCAAGCACGATATTGTATGTACGGCTCATTTGAGGCTGGTGCGACCAGACGAACCGCGCAGGTATCGTATCTTCTCCGTGTGAGACGCCGTGAGAGTTGAACAATTCTCCGCATTCTTAAATTGCATGAAATGTAGTTGTTTGCTTTGCATCCTTGCTTAAAAATGTTGCATCTATTTGTGAATACTTGCTTCATTACAGCTTGCTGCATTTGCATGATCATTGTGTTACATCCGGCTTTGTGCATATCGCTTTGCATTTTGCCCCTTGCCTGCGGGCTTGCCTGCGGGCGCATTCTTGGTTTATCTTGTATGTTTGTCTAAGTCTTCGGCCTTGTCAAAAATGGGTCGTCTCTGGGCTTTGACATTCACTCCCGTCACTTATGACTTACGAGTTCTGTCAAAGAGGGGCAACTGTAGACACCCCATTTTTGACCGACCTTAAGACTCAGACGTCACCAATTGAGTACTTGGTGATGCTACATATCGTGCTCGTTCAGAAGTCTCAGAGTCTCGGCTGCGAGCCTTGCCTCCGGACTTCCGGGCTTTTCTGTGCTTTGCCTCGATTTGCGAACCAAGCTCTGTTTTCCCTATTTTCTCTTCCCGAAGGGAGGGAGAGGTCTCGTAGATCATCTGTCAGTGGCCGTAGGCTACGTTTCGTGGTCGTATGCCATTTTTCCCATTTCGGAGCCCGGTTCCCGGTTTTCGGAGCCGTCGGTCGTGTGCCTCGGTTCGAGACCACCTAACCACCTCCGTTTGCTCCGGTTTTTGGCATACATCTTATTTCCTCCCTTTGGAGGGACACTGTGGCTCGAGAGACCAACTTCGTGGTCGAACACCACCTCCGGTGCTTAACAGTCAGTTTTCGGGGCCCCGGGCTGCGTATTTTGGCCCCCGAACCTTCGTTTTGCATCGGTTTGAGCTCATTTTTTGCAGGGACCTCTATTTCATTGTTAGGAAGGTCGTAGAAGGGTGGGAGGCCAGCAATTGTTCTGAGGACCAGTTTTATTCCTTCATCGCCCTTCGTCGCCCGTTTTCCTCGCTAGAAAGCTAGTGTTGACCACTCACGGGCCACTTTCTTTGGCCCTCAACCACATATTTGTGATGTACAGACCTGGGAGGCCACCAATATGTCATGGCCGGCCATCAATTCATCTTGACCCTTTTGAACCCCTCTAAAAAGTGAGGTTTTCTCTCTCCTGGTTCACTTTTTCAGGGTTTTCTCCACATGGCTGTGTTGTGCACACATGGGAGGCCACCAATATGGGTGGCCGGCCAGCTAATTTTCATTGACCCTTTTGACCTTGGCTGGCCGGCCAAGGGAGGTGGCCGGCCGGCCACCTGGAGCCTCAATAACTAGCCGGCCAGGATCCTTGCACCCTGTTCCTTCCAGCTGTGACCTCCTTTCCCCCCCAGATTCTGTATCCGAGGGGGGGAACTTTTGGGGGGGAAACTTAAATTTGAATCTCCCCCCCTTTTTCCACTCCTTGGCCTATATAACCAGTCCTCCCCCTTCAGTTTTAAGGGTTACAAAAAACCCTTTGGAGCTCTTGCATACATCTCTCCCTCTCCCTCTCTTCCAAGCCTCAAAACCTTGAAACCCTTGCACCATTTACACTACAATACATAGCACCACACCTACACACCCCATTCCAGCCACTTGGAGGCTATTTCCAAAGGTGAGGAGCACCATTTCTTCAACCAAAAGCTGCTGGAGCTTTGTGCTACAAGGGTGAGTCCCATTTTCCCTCTTTTGTGCACTTTTTGGTCTATATCTTAACTCCTTGTGCTTATATTTTTGGGCTCCGACCATAACTGGAAATAGTCTTATTTTGAGCTCCTTGTCATGTTTGATTAAGGGCTTTTCCCTGTTTGAGGCTTCCTTCTCACCCTTTGTGTTTAAACTCTCTTTTAGGCCTTTTTTTGCATAGTATTTTAGGCCTATATGTGAGCTGTTTTGGACTTGGTCATAAACTGTAAAATATTTTTTTTTGAGCCCCTCTTCAACATTGTTGAAGGTCTCTCCTCTGTTTGAGGCCATCAGCTATCACTTGCTTCTTTATCCCTCTTTTAGGCCTTTTTCTTGCATGAGAGTTTAGCCTCACTTGTGTTTATTTTCATGGCTTAATGTAAACTATAAAGTGCCATGTTTTGAGCCCCTCTTAAACTTTGTTGAAGGGCTCTTGGCCATTTGGGGCCGGCTGCTGCCCCTTGTCTCTATTCTCTCTTTTAGGGCCATTTTTGCATGATAGATTAGCCCTATTTTTCTTCATTTTTGAGACTTGTAATAAACTGAAAAGAGGCTTGTTTTGACATCATCTTCATGTTTTGTTAAGGTTTCATTTTTGTTTGAGGTCATATGCTATCTTGTATGCTTGGTTGCCTCCCATTTTGAGCCTTACATCCTAGCCCTTGTTGCATGCTTTGTTTGGCCTTCTAGCCACTGAAATCCAGTGGATTTTCAGGGGCTTGGCTGCTGTTTTGAGCCTCCAAATCAGAGGGGGGTGACCCCCTCTCACCTTGACTTGTTTGAGGGTCATTTTGGCCTTCCGAAGAGGCCCTATCTTGCATGCCTTGTTGACTGATTTCAGGGCCAATTTGATGAGTTTTAGGACTATCATATTTGATTTCTAGAGTTTATTTTCCATGCTAAGTGTCCTTGATGCATGTGCTTAATAATCCCTTTGTATGCCCTCTAAAGGAACCCATCATTTGTGCATGTGTTGGCTGTCTTTCCATGTGTATTTGGATGTATTTTGGCATGTTTAGTTCACTGATTTTTTCTGGTTTAGTGAGATTCCATGTGCTTCATATACGTGCCATGTAATCCATGTTTGATAGTCAAAATCGCATGCTATTTTGGGCCATCTTGCTAAACATCTTTTGGCCATGTTTTGAACTAGAAATGTTCATGTTTTGGGACTGCCTTGGTTCTGTCTTCATGTTTCATGATCAAATAATGCATGTTTTGTATAGCTATAGGTCATTGCGTATGCCTAGTTTTGAGTTTCGGGGTTCATCTCATGCATCGGGTGCCATATTGCCATGTTTCGGGGCTGTTTAGCATCATATTTTAGCGCTGAAATTTGCATGTTTGTATGCCATATTCCATGCCTTGCCATGCTTTGGTAGAGTGGCATCCGTGCCTTAGGTTCGGTCCTCGGTTTGCGTACATGCGTGCACGCATTTCGAGTGTCTCTTTTTTTACCTAATGGCCTCCTATGTGAGTGTGGCTGAGGTCCACTTGTGTTGGTGTAAGTCCATTATGCATTGTGTATGCCATTTCATTTCATAGCATTGTGTATGCTAGGTTGTATGTTAGCGCATTGTGTATGCCATATCACCTCGTGCATCGTGTATGCCATTTCATAGCGTTGTGGATGTTAGGTTGTATCTTAGTTGCATTCATGCATGTCATGCATATTGCATTGTGTTTGGGATAAGAGTTAGCCCGAGCACGGGAAACGAGGTACGTTTCGTACTCCGAGTGGCGGAACGTGTCTCAATTCCCCAGTCGCCGACACTCCGGATTACCCATGATGGAGTTTAGGTTTTGTTGTGTTTTCATGTGCATTCATTTCATATTGAGTCGTGCAATTCGACTCCTCGGCCATCATGCATTGAGATGCGTGATTGGTGGCACGAGGATCGAGGTGTGCATACATATGTGAAAATACTTTGTCATGCCCCTTTCTTGCTCTCTGTTGCAGCAAATCAAGAATCAGCAGCCTTCCAGAGCTTGGCGCGCTTTCCAAGAACAATTGCAAACAGAGGCTAATTGGGGCATCGCGATGGATTTCCGCGCCAAGCAACTCAAACATGCATCATTCACCATCCGGAGCAGAGTCGAGGCAGTCCCTAGCTTGCATGCTAGTTTACAGCTTTCCTAGATTAATTTGTTAATTAATTAGGATTTTGTACTTATTTAGACTGTATTATTCATTTGGGACTGTATATTATTTATTCGGACCCTCCGAGCGAGGGCACAATTGTAATAAGTGTGCGTGCGTGTGATGTATGTCTTCCAAACCCACGTCTTTCTCCCTTTTATTTACCAGTTTATGATGGTTAGATTAGAGCATGTTTCAATTAGCATACAGTATGATAGCATGTTTGCATTCATTCATCTGTTTTGCATGCACCGGGCTCGGCGCATCATACTAACTGCATTGTGTTTCAATTCCGAGTTGAATACATGTTAGCTGTAGCATTCCATATGCCATGTTTAGGATAGCCGAGCCTACTATAGTTGCATTTTTGCATGTGTTGCATTAGGCATTTTTTTGTATAATTAGGATCATGCATGGATTTCTAACATAGTTTCTGTTTTGGCTTGGAGTACTCGGTAAGTTTTTATGCTTTAGCATCCTTGCATGTGTGTGAGTGACTGCCATGATAGCATGCTTACCATGAGGCTATTTGCTTATGTGATATAAACTGCCTGAATGCCTGTGGTTGAAGGTTGGGTTATTTGGATTGGAACAATGCATTGACTGTGAGTTTTAAGCCCACTAGATAGTGGCAAAACCATGTTTTCTAAGCCCACCTGAGGATGGCAAAATCTGCATTTTAAGCCTACTTGCGAGTAGCAAACCATCCTTCAAAAACAAACATGAAATGTTTTGTTCCAATTCAGGCGACCCGGTCTATACTTGTATGCTGTGCGCATCACATAGTAAAGCTAGGCTAATAACCGGAATAAAAGTACATAATGTTTTCAAAACTAGATATCATGTTTAGTAGAGGCCGATCTTTGATCGGGCGAGCGGGGGTGCTCACGAAGCGACCTTCCCCAATCGTACCCAAGTTCCCGAGCCGAGGCAACTTTGGTGATGACGGACACGTGGCCTTAGGCAAACGAGTCAGGGTTTCCTAAATTTCCCAAAAATAAAATATTTAGGTGGCGACTCTGTATTTGGCAAAGCAGTCCATGTTTGGCACTTCTTTCAAAAATCTGTTTTCTCAAAATGATTTGCCGGATTTGGACTCTTTGGTTCAGATTACGAACCGTGACACAAATCGAGTCCAAACTGTAGCGAGGTCCCCCGCGGACTTGTTACACTTTGCCTTTGGATATATGAGTATGAGTAGATTCCAAAAGATTTGGATTCTTTTTCAGAAAATTTTTTTTAAATTGTTTTACAAACGCATCCGTAATCTTGGAATCTATCTCACAATCCTCATCAGAATCCTCTCCAGCTCTATGAGCACTACTAAAAGCAACATTATCTTTTTGTTTCTTTTTGAAATTCCTATGTGCCTTATAAGTTTGGAGATTTCCAACCAGATGATCCAGCTTGAGGTTGTCAACATCTTGAGTCTCCTCAATAGCTGTAACTTTTGGTTGGAACCGATCGGGCAAGGACCTCAAAATTTTTCCTACAACTTTGGAGTCTGGTATTTTTTCACCTAAATTGAAGCTGAAATTAACAATGTCACTCAACTTTGCATAAAATTCATCAAAGGTCTCACCATCTTTTATTGAAAGGTTTTCGAAACTAGACGTGAGCCTTCGAAGTTTTGAGCGTTTAACAGAAGGAGTGCCCTCGTGAATAGTTTGTAAGATATCCCAAGTCTCTTTTGCGACTTCACAATTGCAAATACGACTAAACTCTTCAGGTGGACAGCGCAAAAAAGAGAATTGATAGCTTTACTATTCCAGCTACTATTTTGGTAATCAATTGTGTCCTACTTATCAATTGGTTTGGGGAAAGTTACTCCATCAACGGTAATCGTTGGTTCAGTCCACCCATACATGACAGATTGCCAACTTTTTCATCAATAGATTTTAAAAACGATCTCATCCGAGCTTTCCAAAAAGAATAATTGGATCCGTCAAGTAGGGGTGGTCGAACCATAGAATTTCCCTCACAAATTGTGTCCATTATCACAAATCAAACAAGATCTCGCTCTAATAGATTTGTAAAACAAAAATAGAGCGACCAGTTCTGATACCAATTGAAAAATCTAGAAATCCCCTAGATGTTGATTTGTGATTATGTAACAATTTTAAGCAGTATATAACAATCCCAATCAAACAATCAAGACAAATCGACACAATGATTTTACGTGGAAAAACCACAATTAGAGCACCTCCAATTGTGATAAAAAACCACGGGCAACAGCCACAAAACAATCCACTAAGAAGATATAAAGGAATTATACAAGTATACTCTCAATTACCTAGCGAATCCACGCCCGAATTGAACCAACCCCTATGTGCCTCTTCCAGTCCCGTCTTCTCCTCAGAATTGTCTTGACGATGAGCCACTCCAAAATCCACCAAAGCTTCAGGCTCGAATTCTTCAGAATCCACCGAAGAACAACTTTCTCTTTTGTATAGAATTAAACAAACAATCCTTTGATGTAAACTTCTTAAATCAAGAGTTGAATACTCAATCAAAACATCAAAGAAAACTAGCAAAAATCCCCAGATATAAACCCTAATATCTAAGAAGAAGATCTGGAAGAGTAATCCTAGATTTGGAGCAACTTGCGAATTTATAGAATCTAAAATCGCGAGGTCCACTCAAGCGTGGGAATTGACGCTCGAGCGGGGACACTATATGACGTGTTCCAAACCAAGATGTACGCTCGAGCAGGGATTTCGACGCTCGAGCGTGAAAACACGGATCATAGTATTTTTGTAGACACGCATACTTCTGGAACTCACCAATCTCCGCTCAAGCGGGGGAATGTCCGCTCGAATGGACAAGCAACTTTGAATGCACTTTTGCATTTTGCTTTGGGGGCGCTACCCCTCGACCCCGCCGTGGCGCTGCCTCGGACCCGCCAAGGGGCGCTGCCCCCTCGACCCCCGCGAGCTGACCGAGCAGCTTGATCCCCGTCATAATCAGCGAAGTGGCAATCTTGAAAGAATTAACATCACAAAACTTCTCTGCAAAGCACAATTCGGGTTGGATTCGCATCTAAACACTCATAGTCTTACTGAAATAAAAAGTGCGAAAACAAGTACGACTAAAAGGAGTTTTGTCAAACGGGATTGCCAAGAATAAAAACCTAATAAAATCTAATTAGTTGTGTAATTGTTGAATCTATGTTGATTTATTCTCTGTCCGAGCCTTGTTATTCCTGTTGTATTGTATACTTTCCGAATTAATTTATTTTTCAAGTACAGATGAATTCAGTGGAGATTGGATTTGAAATTCTAAAGAGATTATTCAAGTTGGAGATTTTTGAGCCCACAACTATATATTATTTTTGAAAATTTGTATAATTTATATTTTGGAGATATTTGTGTTAATTATTTATGGAGACGATTTGTATATTTGAGATTATGAGTTATCTGCAATTATAAATTTGAGGTTGACTTGATTTATTAACGGTCCGGAAGTTGGGGTGTTACATAGGCAACATGAAAACATAACATCATTGTCCTAAGGGGAGTTGGTAGATCGGATTCAATTGGTGGCCTCTCATTTGTCATTCATTCGAACATAAAAAAATTTCATTTGTATTTGTCTGTTCATATTATTAAAATCACTTAAAAATAAGTAAATTGAATTGAATCACTCGATTTTGACGAATCAATCGGTTCGTAATCACCTCTTGTTGAGATAAATACATAAATACACAATTATAAATGGAGGAGATTATATAGAAGTTGACAACCATCGTGACATGTGTAATCTTTAGCATGATTCTAGGTATCTTCTCCTAATACTAATACTAATACTAATAAGAAAATATTATGAATTCTAAATAATCTATCAAATTTTTTACAAAACCTCTCATATTATAGGTGTGAGACTTGCACAAACTTACATGTGTGTGAGTTCCACACCTATATGAGAGATTTGATAAAAAATTTAATAAATTATTTGAAGTTCTTAACATAACCTTACTATCAAAAATAATAAATACAGCATCCTATCCTACCTCAGAAGATACGGCTCACAAATCACCTCACTTTCTTGCCCTTGCTGCCCTTCCCCCCGCACACAAACAAATTACCCCCACCCCACCAACAACATCACTCATTCCAGCTGGCTTTATTGTTTTTCACGTTCATGTTTAATTTAAAGTGCAAATCAAATTTCTTGTTAATGTAACTCAAATCTTATCAAATTTCAATTTTACATTTGAACATTTTTTTTTTAATAAGTACAATAGTATTTTTGAAAATAAAATTAAGAAGAATTTACTTTTAAAACTTGGATTCCAGTCAAATTTGTATGGTTTATAATTATTGTCTTGAAATATAAATTCAAAAATATCAAAGCAGTTGGCCTGGCAGGTAGTTGGATTATTGGACCCTAACCTTGCTATTCCTCAAGTCGCATTCAACTCCCTTCACACGTCCCACCTCTCCCCACCCATAGACAGTATATATGTGATGTTCTCATATGTTAAAAAAAAAAAAAAAAAAAAAAAAAAAAAAAAGGAAAGAAAAAGAAATAGTGATATATGAACTAAAAATGATTGACAATATGAATCAAAACAACTAAAATATTGAAAAAATAAGGTTTGATTTGTTTCAACTGTATTTATTATTATTATTATTTTAAAAGTTCTATGTATGTTTTTGACATTAACTATGATAAAAAAATGAAAATAAAAAGTGGAGGAAAAGTATTTTTGATGGAATGAAAAATGAGTTGGTTTAAGAAAAAAATAATTTTCAAACACCTTCTTTACCGCCACCTTCTTTGTACCATTATCACTGTAACTACCACCAAGATCACCTCCAAGACCACTATTGTTGTTGTTGCCATCACTACCATCATTGCCTTCATCGCCACTATTGTTGCCTTAACTTTACGATTATCATTATTGCTGCCAATACTATTATTAAAATCACAACTAAACTTACAAAAAAATTTTAAAAAAAAATTTTAAAAAAAAAATCAAAACAAACCGAGTGTGAATGTCAACTAAGCTTAATTGGTGGCTCTCTACCAAAATTTGGAAAGTTAGGGTTGGGGGTGAGCCGTTAATAAAAATAATAATAATAAATTAAAGAGTGTTACTATTTACACTTATCTTATTTTTTTAGACTCCCACTCTTATTTTTTTTTTAATTCTAATTTTGTCTAAATATAAAATTTCATTTTTACCCTTATCCCCAACCTTCTAACCCTAATGTTCCAAACCCTAACCCCAATTCCACCAGCTATCCCCATCACCTCTGGAAGTCTTCTTCATCTCTCTTGATCAGTCGTCCACCTTTGGTTGTCCTCCAAGTTGGTCATCCATCTTCCCATTACCTCCATCGCCGGGCGTTCATCTTCTTCTACTTCTCCTAAAACCCTAACCCTAGACTTAGGGTATTCAAAAATTGATGGTGGGCGGTGATGGCAGCGGTTTTAGGTGGTGATGGGCTGCGATTTGGGTTGCAATCTCGGTCACCATAGAGATAAAGAGAAGAAGAAGAAGGAAAATGCAATGTAATAGATGATGGGCAGTGGATCGCGATCTAGGTTTGCGGTTGTTGGTCATAATCTGGGTCGTGATCTGAAGAAGAAGAAAAATAAGAAAAAGAGAAGAGGAGAAGACAGCGGGATGAGTGGTTATGGAAGCGACAGTGGAGGGGCATAATCGGCAATAGAGGGGAAAACGATTTTTCAAATCGTGGTGGTGCGATGGTGGTTTGCCAGAGTTAAAGCAGAGAGGGTGAAAAAGAAGGAAAATGGAAGAAGAATGAGGCAACAGGGTGGGTGGTTATGGAAGCGATAGTGTTGGGATTGCCGACGGTGAGGGCTTCGGCGATAGGAGGATTAGCAGTAGAAAGGTTGGGAGTCCAAAAGAGAAAGGGTATGGTTGGAATTAAGATGTGGGTTTAAAAAGAAAATGAATAATGTTTGAGAGCTCGAAAACCTCTCCCCCTTAATCCCCCTAATGCCCAAAACGACGTCGTTTTGGGCATTAGGTTTTTTTTTCTTTTTTCTTTTTTTCCTTTCATTTTCAGTCTGCAGAGGAAGAGGAGAGGGAGAAAGAGAAGAGAGAAAGAGGAGAGGAGAGGAGAGAGGAGAGAAAGAGACAGGAGAGGAGAGCCGATCCGTCCCCGCCGCCGATCGTCCCCTCATGTGCCTCCGCCGCCGCAGCTCGTCGAAGCAGCTTCGACGTCGCAGTCCTGCCGCAGCTCGTCGCCCACCGACCGCCGTCGCCCCGCCTCCGCCTCCTCCTCCCCCGAATATTATGCTCCTCCAGTCTCCTCCTTCCTCTCCTCCTCCTCCCTCATTCTCCTCCTCCTCCTCTCCTCCTCCTCCTCCCTCCTCCTCCCTCCTTCCTCCCTCCCTCCTTCCTCCTCTCGAGCTTCCTTCTTCTTCTGCAAAAAAAAAAAATTCAAAACGACAAAACGTCATCGTTTTTGGTTTGGGGGATTAGGGGGGGCTCAATTTCGAGCGACGTAGCACTACTGAAAGAAAATATAGGACACTCATTTAAGCAGGTGGGAGTTCGAAAAAGTGGAGGGATCAGAAAAATAAAAGTAAGTGCTGATACGAGCACTCTAAATTAAATGGAAAATTTATTCATTAATCCCATATGAGATAATGTTGATCCATTTAGTTTTAGGAGTTTTCTTATGAACCAATTAGTCATTTTTTTTTTGTTTTGGATAGTTATATTTATTTGATTTGGTACCATTTAAGTTTAAGTAAATACTCTTTTGTGATTCATTTTTCTAATTTTTTTATTCATTTTTGGGATGAGAATGGAAATATGAGGTGTGAAAGATACTTCTTAGGGGGATTGGTGGCTGAAGTGTTGGTTGTTAAATGTGAAAATCTATATTTCTGTTAGTGTGGTTTTCTAGTACTAGATTTGAGTGTTATATTATAGTGTTACGTTTGGAAGAAAAAAAAACACAACAAGGAGTTTTTATGTATTACATTGATTGAAGTGTTACAATTAGAAAAAGTACACTAAGGAATTTTTTTGGAATATTACGTTGTTACGTTTGAGAAAAGTGTACTAAAGAGTTTTTTTTAGTATGTTACATTAGAGTATTACGTTTAAAAAAAGTACATTAAAAAGTTTTGTATGTTACATTAATTGGAATGTTACGTTTAGAAAAAGTACACAAAAGAATTTTTTTAGAATGTTACATTATTACATTTGAGAAAAAGTATACTAAAGAGTTTTTTTAGTGTGTGATATTGAAATATTACGTTTAGAAAAAGTACATTACAGAACTTTTTAAAGTATTACGTTTAGTAATTTTAACATTATTAGAAAATTCACATTTGTCCCTCAACATATAATACAAACGCATTTATACTCTACTCTTTAT
This sequence comes from Camellia japonica, assembly GCA_030407325.1. Taxonomy (NCBI): domain Eukaryota; kingdom Viridiplantae; phylum Streptophyta; class Magnoliopsida; order Ericales; family Theaceae; genus Camellia; species Camellia japonica. The sequence goes on from JAPPVO010000032.1 coordinate 115,845,179, forward strand.
GTAATGCACACTAGAATGGAAGATCTTTAGGTTTATTAATTAAAAAAAAAAAAGGAAATGCCAAACAATTTATAAAATTATTATTTAAAATTTATTGAAGTTTCACCCAAATTAAATTGTCTAGCAATTACATGAACCGGTCCAAGCCGGAAACAAGGGCAACAGGGTCATTTAATCCGAATTTTAATTTATTTTTTTTAATATACAGTTCAGTGTTTATGTACAACTTTTTGTATAGTATTTTTGAAGTAGAGAACAACGTGACTCTGTTTTTTGGCGGTTTCATCTGGGACTCTTTTTCGTTACGTTCCGTAGTAAATTTTCTTAGATATAGTCGCCCTCACCTCGCTTCCCTGGAAAGTTTTCTCTTTTCTCTCGCTTCTATTCCCTCTCTCTGTCTATACTCTACATTCATTGATTTTCCACCCTTTGAATTCACTTCACTTCTCCTTGATTTTCCCTCTTCTTCCCAGTCTAATCTCCTCTGTTTCTTGGAGTTTGACTGGCTAGCACAAATGGGTTTTCTCAGCATCGTCCTGGGAATTCTTGGCTTTGGGATTGGACTTCCGATTGGACTTTTGATTGGGTTTTACTTCTTCGTCTACTCCGAACCCAAAGATGTTGAGGTAACGATGTGTGTAGATTTACATACATCAATTTAAGCTCATAGTTCTTGTCTGATCATTTCATGAGAAGAGATCCACAAGCATTTGATTGATGAAAAGATATAAGCTTGTGGTTCTTGTTTATCATTGCATTTAGCTATAATCTATTGAAGCATTTGATCGATTAGTTCTCCTTCATGATCTGGGTATTGGTTCTAACGGTGACAGTCTTCGATTTTGGTTCTTTCATTGCTTACCATCCAATTCTTGTATCAGGTTATTTGTATTCTGTGAAAATGATTTTGGGATTTTTATTGTTTTGTGTTCACATATTATGTTGAAATTAGTATTTAATCGGATGCTTCTAGAAGAGATTTTCAGTCTTTTTGAACTTTCTGCTTTAATAGAGTCTGTCAAAGTTTGAAACACTGATTTTATTTTTCCTTGCATTTCATCTTTCTAACATTAATTAATTCTCTAGTTGACGAGGCAATGACTATTTGTTATCTATCCCTTTTGATTGATTATTTTTTATTTTTTTGGGTTAACCGTGGGGGGTGGGGTATGCACCCTCATCCCACACATACCGGGTAATTACTGGGTACAGGCCTTTGGTGGCCTCAAGGGAGTGGCCTAACTAGTCCCCATTCATGCGCCGCGTCCCACACATACCAATCTGGCCCTGGGTGGTTTCAAGGGTATGAAAAGTTTCATGGGATTCGAACTCGTGATCTATGCTTCTGAGGCACTCATCACAACTTAACTTGTTATCTGGTTAACCCCTTCTGGTTTACTTTTTAATTGAATTACTGAAGCATTAATCTTATTTTAAATTTATTTTCTCTTATCATTCTTCTACAAACTAATTTAATCTTTTAGACACTGTTCCATAATTGTTAGACTTTTATGATTTTGCTTCGACCAGTTCAATCTTGTATTTAAAACTGGTGATAGTCAATATCACACGTCTGTTTTTTTCTTCTTTCTTTTCTCTTTTCTTATTTTGCAGGGTCCTCATAATTTTGTTAATTGTCATTTGTTGACTGATTTTATTTTTTGGCTTTATTTGGGGAGGAAAAGTATCTCTGTAGAAACTTCCTGTTTTATGCTCCATTTTCCATTGAGGATAAATTTATCCTTTATAGAACAAATTTATCCCAGAAATTGTAGCGGTTACCACAATTGATTGAAGACCTTAGAACGATATTCAAGACCTTAGAATGATATTTTCTTATCTAATGTATAATCAATCCTCTACATATAATGAAATTAGTGCTTCGGTGTCAAATGTGCACTCTAAACTTGTAGAGTAAGATCAATGCATTTCAAATTCTATTTACGATGCGATGAATGGTTCATCAGTTGTCTTATCCTTACTCATACTTTTTTTTTTTTTTTTTTGAATTTTAAATTATGATCATTCTCACATTTCCTCACTTCAGAGTCTTAATTAAAAAAATGTATTCCTGATAATGCACCAAAAGAAAAAAAAAATAAAAAAAAAAGCCTTTGAAAATAACTTTCTTAAACGTGTGCCTTGTATCTTATAATCTTGAATTATGCAATATTGGAGCTGAAATTTTATTGTTTTTTTTTTGGGGGGGATTGAATTAACCAATTACAGGATCCAGTTATTAGGCCTCTTCATGAGCTGGATACAACTGGTTTGCAAGACATTCTCCCTGAGATTCCATGTTGGGTGAAGAGTCCGGATTATGATCGAGTATGCTTTACCTTTCCAGCTTTCATATAAGTTGTTCTATTTCTGTATCCATAAGAACTTCATTTAATCAGGATAGGAAAAGGAGAACTATCCCGGGGAGGGGATAGTATGTTCTTAACATCATGCCTTAAGGGCTTTTATCCTTTGGACAATTACACTCGAGAGCCATGCATTTGCTTAAAAATTGCCTTTATGGGATTTTTTGATTGAGTGTGCAGGTAGACTGGTTAAACAAGTTTCTTTTGGATATGTGGCCTTACCTTGACAAGGTGATTTTGAGGCTTAAAAACTGAAATTTGAACATAAATTTCAATTTATTATTAAAGATATTAAGCTTAATTTTGTGCAATGTGCAGGCAATTTGTGGTCAGATAAGAACCATTGCACAACCAATATTTGCAGAGTACGTTGGGAAGTATCAAATAGAATCAATTGAGTTTGAGAATCTAAGCCTTGGAACTCTTCCTCCTACATTTCAGGGTCAGTTTTCTCCACATTTATTTTAATATATTGTTTCTGCACTTTGTGGTCCAAAAGTCTTATGAAACTGTACTTTGTCCGGCATTGCTTCATTCCTTGTTCTGACTAAGGGATCGAACATCAGACATTGACCTTGATTTAGATTGATTCAATTTTTCATTGTTTTACGACTTGGCAGGTCTTAAAATCTACGAGACTAATGAGAAAGAACTAGTCATGGAACCGGCTATTAAATGGGCTGGCAATCCAAACGTAATTGTGGTGATAAAATTGTTGTCTGTGAGGATTACAGTTCAGGTCAGAAGAGCCCTAATGCTTGTTTTTAGTTCCTATAAAGAGGATTTGTTTCTCCAGGAGGATTGATTAAACTTCTTATCAGTTAGTGGATCTACAAATATTTGCTGCACCACGGATAACTTTGAAACCTCTCGTGCCTAGTTTTCCATGTTTTGCAAACATTGTGGTATCTTTGATGGAGAAGGTAAGCAGAAAATTTGAATGCCAATCTCGCATTAATGGACATAAATTTGTTTGCCCAGTTTTTTTTGTTTTTATTTTATTTTATTGTTTATGAATCATTATTTGTTACATGTAGCCACACGTGGATTTTGGAATGAAAGTACTGGGAGGGGATATTATGTCCATACCTGGCCTTTACCGATTTGTTCAGGTGCTGCATTGGTGATTCCTTCATGGGTAGGCATTGGGGTTTTATTTTACTGTCCAAAATTTGGGATATATGGGGAACGATATTGGTTTTCTTTAGGCTGTGTTCGGATCTTGGATTTGTGGAGGGAAAAGAAAAGTGAAGGGAAAAGTGAATGAAATAGTCCTTCCCTTTTGTTTTCCCTCCACAAATCCAAGATTCAAACATAGCATTAGGAGTTTGGTTGTTGTGATTTTTCAAGCATAGTGTTATTATTATATCTACGGATTTTTCTATGTTTCTTACAGGAGACTATCAAAAAACAAGTTGCAAACCTTTACCTCTGGCCTCAAACCCTTGAAATACCGATCCTCGATGCTTCAGCGTAAGCTTATTCCAAGATAATACAACCTCCTATGATATTTTTAACTTTCTTAGATATTTTTAAGTTTATATAATCTTATTTTATGTTTTATTTTTGTGATACATCTAAAACTGAGTGTTCTCTTTTGATAGAACGGCAACAAAGAGGCCTGTAGGGCTACTAAATGTGAAAGTTGTACGAGCACTCAAACTTTTGAAGATGGACTTATTAGGTTTATCAGATCCTTACGTTAAGCTCAGCCTGAGTGGAGAGAGGCTGCCAGCAAAGAAAACATCCATCAAGAAGAAGAACTTGAATCCCGAGTGGAACGAGAAATTTAAGCTTATTGTCAAGGACCCCGAGTCTCAAGTTCTTAACATAAATGTCTTTGATTGGGATCAGGTTCGTCTCTTAACCCTCTCCAAAAAATCATGGTTTTAAACTAACAGTTCTTGAATTTTAATTTTTTATGGAATTGAGAACGAACTAATATAGTTCAGTGAAAAAGGCTCTATTTGAAGAAGATTGACTTCTAATAGGCACTGGACTACTAAATAACAATTTATTTACTTGGTGATCGTGAAACTGGCTTATTATGATTGTTTTTATTCTTTTTTCATTTCAAAGGCTGGTGGGGACTAGAATCAGTAAGAGTTCGAAAGACCAAACCATCCAATGTAAAGATGGTTTCCGGTTATAGTTATTCAGTTGCAGGAGCAACCCCATAGGCTTTCTCTTTCATGCCTCTAAAATTGCCAGATTCCCCATTGGTTCCTCTCTCGTAGCGGTTTGGGCTGTGCGCAAGTCTGTGTGGCTGATCATCCCCTCGTACCCTTTTTTATGTGGAAAACACCCGTATCAATAGTTATATACTGTAAAATAATTATGTATTGTAAATATAGCCCTTCATAGAGCAAAACGGCCAAAAATGACTCATAGCCGACCCCACTTGATTGGGACACAAGGCTTAGTTTGGTTTAATAAATATGCAATTACGAATAATCCAACCAAACTAATGGCAATTAGACCTAACACGATTTCGAATAGAAAGACTTTAATCATTTTGATTTGTTTGAAAGGGCAAGAGAGGTTTTTTTTATGAACTTACATTCATCAGTGTGGTATTTCACATTTAATATAATCACAGAGGACCCTTCTTCAACATATATGAATCACTAAAGTGTCTTTGTCTTAAAGCATACAACCTATTAACAAGATGTTATGCTGCATTTTCAAGCATGGTAAGAATTCACACCTGTAAAATGATATCCCTTTTAATCAATTTTTAATGTGTTTTTTTTTTTTCACAGGTAGGTGGACATGACAAGTTAGGAATGCAAACAATTCCTCTGAAACTGCTAACACCCAATGAGACAAAGGAATTTGTACTTGATCTGCTTAAGCACACAGGTATCAGTGATCCCCATGACAAGAAGCATAGAGGGCAAATTGTGTTGGAACTGACATATGACCCTTTTAAAGAAGGTGACGAGTTTAGTGGACCCCTGGATGGAGGATATGGGAGGATGGAAAGTGGAATTCATAGGGCATCAGAGAATGACAGCCCTGGTGGAGCAGGTTTACTTTTGGTTACGGTCTGTGGAGCTGAGGACGTAGAGGGTGAGCATCACAACAACCGTATGCTTTGGTCCTTTTTAGAGGAGAAAGAAGAAAATCAAAAGTGAGTTTTTCTTTTGAAAAAATTCCTTCCTCAACTGTATGTATTGTTAGACCAGTTTGGCATAGACATGGACACTCAGACAAATAAATCACTTTTCAACCTGTTTTCTTGAGCTTCATGGAATGAAAGACAGGATTAGCTGATATAATTAAGAGCAGTGTGTATTACACATTCATGGGCTGGTGGCATTTGAAATTATGTAGCATAGTTATGTATGAAGTTACTTCTTTATGCTTATCGAATCTTTTAAATTGGTTTAAATAGAACTAGGGAAATATGTTATTGTGATTATTATATTATCCTTAATGCCAAAACCTTTTGGAAAGCCTAAACTTAGACTCAAACAAATTTTGCTGACTATCTCGTCCTCTCAGCAGGAGCCTAGTGGTTGGCTCGTCCCTTTTTATTCACACGCACACGCACACAAAAAAAAAAAAGCACTAGAGAAAAACAAGCCCAGAATACAATATTAATTGCATATGAGAGAATCCAAATTTGTAAACTAATATTGTAATTCAGCTTGGTGGATTATTTGTACCTGTTTTGATGCAATTTCGATGTATCATCTTTATCATTTCTCTTTCTATTCTTTTTTGTTCTTCTTTTCTACTGTTAATTGTTGTTATAGTATACTTTAGTCCTTCAGGCTGTGTTTGGATCAATGATTTGAGGTGGGATTTATGGAGGCAAAAGAAAAGGGTAGGCAAAAAGTGAAAAAAGTAGCTTCTATTTTTTTACTTTTCCCAGTCTTTGTCCTTTCACTTCTCAAATCACTCTTCAAATCCTTGATCCAAACACAGGCTTAGAGAACCTTAACTATAATTCTTAAACTCATGCATTATTTGTGTCATAGTTCAACATAAGAAGTTTCTAAACTCTTAATTCAGAGATGTATCTGTACTTTTTGTTGCTCTTTTCCAAACTACAATCAGACAAAAGTAACAATCATGAAGTATTCTCTTTGGTGATTTCAGGTTATCAAGAAAACTCGTGACCCGCTATGGAATGAAGAATTCCAGTTTATGCTTGAAGAGCCTCCGGTAAGTGATAGGATCCATATCGAGGTCATGAGCAAGCGGTCACGCATCAGTTTCAGATCAAAGGTTTGTAATGATCACCCTACTTTTGGTACCCAATTTTCCACCATATTTTGTGTTGTTCAAAATTATATAAGTCGACTATTTGCACTTTGTAGGAGTCTTTGGGATATACAGATATTAATCTCGCTGATGTAGTGCACAACGGTCATATCAACCAGAAATACCATTTGATAGATTCAAAGCATGGAGTGATACACGTTGAGCTCGGGTGGAAGACAGTATGAGGATATGGACATATACATGTTTGTGATATGGTATATAAATATTTTCTGAACGAGGTCTTTGGTCTTAAAAAACTCACAAGATTGTTACAGACAAGGAAATAGAGTTGAGGAGAGAGAAGGAAAAGAAATCTGAAATTCTGCATCATTTGTAGTATTTCAGTACAGGGTAAGTATAAGAAATGATGCATAGTTTTGGAGTTATGAGAGTTGTTCATGATGTTCAAATGTCACAAGTTCTATTTGTACACATTTTTTTCTTTTAGTTTGCTGTCAACTTCTGCAATCTTTAAACCTCTGCAATCTCAATTTTTGTATTACTTCTGTTACTAGGGTAGACAATACATAAATTTGTTGGTATTACTGTTAAAGGTGGCTGAGAATTCTGTTCTAAAAATGTTGCGTCTCCTTGTCCCAATAAGTTGTGCTTTATTTTATTCACTCGAATGAGATGGAATGAAATAGAATGATCATTCCTTAAGCTCTCCTATAAAATGATCATTCTCTTACTTCTATAGAATGATTATTCTCTTACAATGGTGAATGGTGATTTCTTTTGCAATATATTTCCGATTATTTTTTAGTTAACTAAGCATGAAAATGAACATTTTTGATAGAATGATAATTTCATTCTATTTCATTCCAACAAGCCAAACATTATCTGTCTGTGTTGCACTATCCAACTTTTTTGGGGCTCTTCTTTGATAGTCATCATAGTCCTTTTCAATCTTGTATGTGTTGTTGTCTTGTTTATAATCAATAAGTCTATGAACACATAATCAATTACATAAAACATAGATGAAATAATCCGAGTAAAATTATTTCTTTTATGAAAGGTCCTATCATTTGATATGAATGACTAACATTATTTTATGTAATTGATTCTATATGATTGATTTATATTTGGTTGATAGCCTTGCAACAATCTAAATAATCCTTGGCAATTTTCTTTCTTTTTAGTTTTATATGATGATTAAATTTAGTCTATATATAAAGAATTAAACCATAAAAAGTACTAAAAACAAGTAAATTGCAAACATACTCCTTAAAATTTGCTTAAAATATGAATGGTCTCCTATGATTTGAAAAATTACGAACACTTCATTATTAAAATTTTTTATTTAACATAATTAACTAAAAAAATAAAATTCTGCACTGCTCTCCTACACAATAATAAAATTACTTGAATTATAAATTGAAATAAATCTCTGATATCATTAAAACTGTTAATTGATTTGATGATTTATTAATAAAATATGTCATTTGTTATGAAATTAAAAATTTTAAGGAATGAGATGTAGTTTTCAAAATTACAAAGGGTAATTCGTATTTTAAACAAATCATAAGGGGTTTATTTGTAATTTATCAAAAAAATAAAAATATAGATACTTCTAGTAAGTCTTATAGGTTCACATACATATTTTTATTATATATATATATATATATATATATTGATATCTAATTCTGAACTAAATAAAAATCCATTTGGACAAAAGAAAACGAAACATTACTATGGACATTCAATTTTGTTTGGGCCTATTAGGTCAAACCCATGACAATCTCATATGGGATTATATTATGAAACATAAGGTTCTACTCTAAACCTTTGTGGATAATTGGTTTGACCTCCAAAGATCAGATATTAGGATTAGATTCTAAAATGACCAAAAATGTAATTCTTTCAGAATTTTAAGTTCAGATTTCTCTTAACCCCTCTTTCTCTCTTCATTTTAATAGAGTAAGGAAGAATTTATATGCAGATTGATGTAACATCTTGTGGTGCTTCATTTGCAATGAAAATATCTGCTATTATCTTTATAATTTTGAATTTGGATCATTTGTCTACTATCATCTAGTGGTGCTTCATTGTCTATAATGTCTCAAAACGACATTATTTTAAAGCAAAACTTAAATAAACAAATAAATAATGTAACATAACTACAAAATAATATCATTTTAGCTACAAGATGCACTATAAACAATGCATTATAGACGATTCATATTTCGTAATTTTTTGTCTTATTATATACCTAAAATTGAATTATGTAGTCTAAATTCACTTAATAAGTAGACTTATTTTATTATCACATTAAATTTAATGGTCAAGGTAAAGTTCTCATACACTCTCTTATTTAATTATTTATTTATTTTTTCATGGGACTCGTAAACTATTTTGAATACAGAAACTACACACCCAATATATATGTATATATATTTACGTACACAGATATGAGTGAGTGTGCATAGGAATAGGATAGAGGGGACATGATGTTTGAGCATGGAGCCCATTGCATGGATTAGGTTTCGGTTTTGACTTGCCGAGATGATCAACACAGACATGCATGTAACATCATGATTGAGGAAAGCTACGGATAAATACCACTTGATTTTGTTTTACTGTGATTGGATATGCATGGTTTGGATGAGGTCTTTCAAAGATATTTCCAAGGGATAATCATTCATGGCTTATAATGATCTTTCTTTTACACCATCTCTTGCGCATTACCAACCCCCCCGCCTCCCAAAAAAGAAAAAAAAAAAAAAAAAAAAAAAGTAGAATAAAGCTTCACACCTCTAATTAGACGTGTCATTAGTGATATACCCATTATGAGTGGGAGCTCTAATTAGAGCTACCACTAATGATGTGGTAGTGGTCCCACTCACTGCCACAGTATGTGTTGTGTCTGTTTTTTTTTTTTTTTTACTTTTCCACCTCATTAGTGGTGGATTTAGAGCCACCAAATTAGTGGTCTCTAGCATGATTGTTACCAAACGGAAAATGAGTGGGAGCTCTAATTAGAGCTACTACTAATGATGTGGCAGTGGGTCCCACTCACTGCCACAGTATGTGTTGTGTCTGTTTTTTTTTTTTTTAACTTTTCCACCTCATTAGTAGTGGATTTAGAGCCACCAAATTAGTGGTCTCTAGCATGATTGTTACCAAACGGAAAATGAGTGGGAGCTCTAATTAGAGCTACTACTAATGATGTGGCAGTGGGTCCCACTCACTGCCACAGTATGTGTTGTGTCTGTTTTTTTTTTTTTTTTTACTTTTCCACCTCATTAGTGGTAGATTTAGAGCCACCAAATTAGTGGTCTCTAGCATGATTGTTACCAAACGGAAAATGAGTGGGAGCTCTAATTAGAGTTACCACTAATGATGTGGCAGTGGGTCCCACTCACTGCCACAGTATGTGTTTTGTCTGTTTTTTTTTTTTTTTTTACTTTTCCACCTCATTAGTGGTAGATTTAGAGCCACCAAATTAGTGTCTCTAGCATGATTGTTACCAAACGGAAAATGAGTGGAAGCTCTAATTAGAGCTACCACTAATGATGTGGCAGTGGGTCCCACTCACTGCCACAGTATGTGTTGTGTTTGTTTTTTTTTTTTTTTTTACTTTTCCACCTCATTAGTGGTGGATTTAGAGCCACCAAATTAGTGGTCTCTAGCATGATTGTTACTAAACACAACCCCCCCCTCCCCCCAAACAAAGAAAAAAGTATATGAATATCACAAGAGTAAATTGTACTAACACCCTTAAGATTTTTATTTAATATAAGTTTTTTCTTATATTTAAAAAATTACACTTACTTTTTATCAAATTAAAGTAACATATTTGCCCCTCATTCTTTACATATAAAATAATACAATAATACAGATATTTTATTCATGTCATTTCAAGGAAAATAACAATCATCTTTTTTGGTTTAACTCACACAAAAATTGAGTTTTTTTTTTAAAAAAAAATTTTTGCCTTTTTTTATTTTTATTGAATTTTTTAATATTTTAAGCAATTATTTTATTTTATTTTTAGATACACATAATCTAGATATACTCAAGAAGTATAATATTTTGTGATATAATGGTGGAAATAAAAATTAAAAATTATATTCATATATAAAAATTTATACAACAAATATCATAAAAATGTGTGATAGTGATATTGTTGTAAATATAAATTATGTTTATAGGTGTTTTATCTTAAAGTGAAAGGTCACGATTAAATTATATTATTGTGTTTGAAAATTCTATATAAAATTTATGTTTATATATCATTACTCAATAAGAATATGTTTAAGTAAAATTTAATAAAGGAAAGTTGTAGAATGAAATCATGATGATAAGAAAAAGAAATTGTAGGAAAAAATGCAAGATGATTATTTAAAAAAATTCAGGCATGCTATCAGCAATCCAGGGGCCAATTTGTAATGAGATTACAAATCTCAAAGAAAAAAATATAATCTTTCAAATGTGAGAGGAAGATTTGTATTAAATAAAAGCCTCAGGTGGTGTCAGTGTAATTTACCCATATCATAATTATTCTATCAAAACTATTTTAAACTAATATTCCATGCTCAACTCAAGAATACTATAATGATAAATATTAAGACTAGGCGTTTTGAAAAGTTAGTAAAAAATTAACTTTTAACTTTTTACCAAGCTTTTTAACATTTTTAAAAAGTGATTTGAGAAATTGATAAAAATTACTTTTTGATTTAATATTTTTACCTGCATTTTTCTCACTTCCCAAATGATTTTCTTGCATTTACTGCTGCTATGACTTTTTTTTTTTTTTTTTGTCATGGAGTAAAACACAGCTTTTTACTCCTCTTCCCAAATGGCCACTAAGGTGGTGTTTCACAAGTGGTTTTGGGACTAAAATAGTCACAAAAAATAAAATAGGTTATTTTAGTCACAACAAACAAAACATTACATCCAACCCATAATCATTATACTCTTCTCTCACAAAAAAAGTCAAAAAAGCCAAAAAGTCAAAAAGTCCTTCCCAAATTAAGCTTTTTAGCTCAGGCTAAAATAGTTAAAAAAGCTAAAAAGCCAAAAAACCAACCCACTTCTCAAACGGAGGCTAAATAGGTTGATGCTCCCTAAAATTTGCGTTATGTGACACTTTATACATCTGTCATGTTTTAATTATATTAATTTTATACTTCAAAAATTAAATATGTTTTTGTTTGTTTTAAAAATATCAGCGTTTGATGTCTAGCGTAAGACTACAGGTGCCAATGTTAGGCGCACGGGTCATAATTGGGCAATGCTACTAAACCTGCTTAGTTATGCGGGTTAAACGGGTTGGCGGGGCTGTAATCTTTTTGTACTCCCTTCGTCTCAAAATAATAGTCTTTTTTGATAAATTTAACTTTTTTTGAGAGTACAACTATTATATTTTTAAAAAGTTGATTTTTCAAAATTATCCTTTGATAGTTTTTTTTGAAAATATCAATGTCATAATTGTATTTTTTATATTATTTATGAATTTAAAAGAAGGGCAAAATAGAAAATTTATATTATTTTTGTACTTAATTTTTGAAGAGGGACTAATATTTTGGACAATAAAAAATAGAATAAAGGACTAATATTATGGGACGGAGAGAGTAATAAACTCCAAAGACATATTAGGTTTGGTTTCAAAAAAATGTCAGAATTTTTTTTTTCTAAAAACTAAAAAATAATGTGAAAAAAATAAAGCAAATGTACTTATTATTTTTATATAGTTTTATTTTTTTGGTTGGCATAAATATTTTTTTTTGAAAAATATAAAAAAATAATAACATTAAAAATCAACATTAATCTGTATTTTAAGTAAACTTTACCACCAATACTACCTCCTTCCCCGCTACTGTCACTCCACCATCACTACTTTGCCGCCGCCACCACCTCCGCTCTGTCACCGCCATCGTCGTCATAAAAAATTTTAAAAATAAAAAATGAAAAATGATTTAAAATTTTTAAAAATAAAAATAATTTTTAAAAAAAATAAAAAGTAATAATTTTTTTTTTACAAAAGTAAATAAATTTTTTTGAAGTAAATAGGTTGGTTGGTTTCATTTATCCAACCTGTATCGAATTCAACCAAATTCATTTAAGCCTATTTATTAAATAGATGTATTTGGGTTGAGTTGTTTTAAATAATAACCTGTTTTGACCTGCTTAAATCCGTTCATTTGTGTAACAACCCTCGTACTGATTACCGATAAACCACTGAATTAGCTACTGGTTACTGCTAAACTGAACTGATAATGACTGATAATTGAATTAACCGAAGTACTGAATGGACTGATTGAAATCGAAACTGAAATTGAATAAGTTTATCTATTGAATTGCATATTGCATCTGTTTGATTGATTGATTATCTGTTTGAATTCATATGTTTAAACTGTTAATTGAAGGCCTTATCGGCGGCCGAATTAGGAACCGTTTAGAGTTTTGGGATCAGTAGAATATTTGTGATTTAATGGTATATTTATTTAAAATTAGATTAGAATAAGCCAAACTAATAGAGTTGCCTTAATTACGATCATGCCATTGGGTGGGGCCTTTGTTTTTATTATTGTAAGAGCCTTGTATATACTCAAACAAAGCTTCATCAGCCCATTTTGTTGCCTCACAACCGACCAAAACATAGAGAGAGTGAGGAAGGAGGGAATTCATCTTGTTCATCTAGAGAATTGCTTGGAAATTGAAGATTTGTAACATAGATTGCTAATTTGAGCTTGCAAGACTTGTAATTGAGACTTAGGTAAGAAAATCCATCTTCTTCTTGTTGTCTTGAGCTTCATCTTGCATGTTCTAGGCCCCATTGTAGAATCAAGCCATGATTTAGTGCATAGAGGTTGATTTATGCTTGAATTCATGCATGCATGGCCATTTTGGTGCATTTTGAAGTGAAATTCATGATGGATTGTACATGCATGCTCATGTTTCTATCAAAGTCCATGTTTTCATTTTGTTTTCCAACTATTGAGCTCATTAGAGCAAGATTTGAACCTTGAATTTGGTTAAAAGTTCATGCATTGCATGTTTTGAAATTGTTCTTGAAATGGGTTGAATGTTGGATTTAATTGACTCACCTTTGGGGCTTGAATTCACAAATTGGCTTTTGAAACTTGTTATTCATTGTTTTGAGATGTATTTTCCAGAATTTGGGCCCAAGAGGTTGAGAATTGAGTTGAGAATGCTTGGTTTGAGCTTGGAAGGCAAATCTGGAAATTCCAGATTTGGCTTCTTCGCTCGAGCGAAGGATTCCTCGCTCGAGCGAGCCCTTTATTCAGGGCTCCGCTCGAGCGAGCGTCGAGCGTGGTATCGCGCGTAAAAATCGAGCATCCAGCACTTTTACTGTTTCATCAGACCGCTCGAGCGAAGGACTGTTCGCTCGAGCGAAGCCTTTGATTTTGCAACCTCGCTCGAGCGAAGGAAGGCTCGCTCGAGCGAGACCCCTGTTTTCAGCAACTTTTGAAAAATGCCTTCCAACTGTATTTTTGCATCCTCATCCCATCCTAGGCATTCTTAGGCCTAGTTTAAGACATCTTAATGAGGATTTAGGCGTAGAACCACACCGAGGAAATTTAGGGTTTTAATTATCATACTTTCCGACTGTGAAACTTAGTGTGTGTTCTATTTGTTAACTGTTTAGAGTTGGCTCTCGGGGACGCGCTCTAGCTGCTATTAGCCCAATCTCTGTGAGTAACGATTGTGTAAAGATATGTTCAAAATGGTTATCTTTTGAATACTGAACTGGACCGTTTATTGAACTGTTATTATTTACTGAATGAATGTATGTCCTGTATTCTGAACTGTATTGTGGCATCCTTAGCACTTACTGTTTACTGTTACTGTTACTGTTACAGAGCTCTGTCGGTTCCCTTGTGGAACCATACTGTTTATTGATTGATGGCCATCATTACCGTTGGGTCTGTTAAGACCCGGTCCTTTTGGACCTACTGTTTATAGGCTAATGGGTGTACCACATACGACTGATTGACTGAAATACTGAAAGATCGCAACACTGTTTAATGAACTGTTTTCATTACTGTAAGGACATTCATTCATAACCTCTTTACGCTTTGTGTTATTCACTGGGCTTTAGCTCACTGTTTATATATATATGTAGGTTCTCAGCAGCCAGACCGGAGCTAGGAGCGTGGGTTGGTCCCCAGTTTTGTCAAGCCAGCCTATGTGCCTCACTGCGAGGTTCCGAGTCGCCATGCTATGGCTTGGGGTGTTTTTTTGTGTCCCCCATCGGTCTCCTTACTGTTTTGTGCTACTGTATAGACTGTCTACTGATTTACTGTACTGTTATCGAGGGATTAGGTCCCCGTACTGAATGTTTGTATATGATTGTATAGACTGTACTGTTCTGAACTGTAGATAATGCATGAAAAATGTTTTTGCATACAGATTTTCGCAACTCAATGGACACTAGTTACTTACTGTATTGGCTTCCGCCAGGCCTTGTACTCTGTTTAACTGTATTACTGTTCAGCAGGCCTTCGGTAATCTCGGATTACTGGCCAGTTACGGTGCTAAACCCATAGGGCCGGGTTTGGGTCGTGACAATTTGCCACCTCTATGTAAGACCAAAATAAACATACATTGCATAATTCAGCTATTAAATTGATATAAATTAAATATAAAAATCCAATGAGGCAAAATTCTTATTTTAAAAACTACATTAATGTATTTAGTACTTATTATCCATACTCAAGAAGGGACTGTTAGATGGGTCGTATAAATCCACTTTTCAAGAACATAAGATAGTGAGTGTATCACTGTATTGAGGTTTCCAAAGTTATAGTCAAACTGGCTGTGATTTTACTTAAAAATCTTTAATAACCAGTAACTGACAAGAGATAGAGATTACACAATTCATTCTGTTAAATTAATTACCCTAGTGGGAGGCACCATTAGAGCAAAGGTTCCCTAATAAAAAAAGGGTTATTACTCAGCTTTCTAGTTGACTTGCCCCAGAAAGTCTGCCAAATTTTAGAGGTGGGAAAGGGTATCCTATCCCCTCTAGTGGGTTCTCTGATGGATCTCTCTATTTATTGCAATGAAGCCCTTTCTCTCTCCTCTCTTTCTCTCTCACTTGGTTTCATTTGTGCGGGAGAGGAATAACTTTTTACATTTAAAAAAGATATATAAAGCATTTTTCTTTCTTTTAAAAGGTAGTCTTTTGAGGGGAGTAAAGTGGGAGAATAGGGAACTCCACTCAATGCTTAGAATCATGCTGGTCTTTCCTCTCGTATCATATGTCATGTGTATGGAGAGAGTTTGGATGGTATTTCTTCACCATTGCATTCTCATGTATATTATTCTTTGATTGAGAGAGAAAGTATGCAAGAGTGAATCCATTTGACAAGACTAATATTGTTGAGAAGGTAAAAGGGTTGAGAAACTATTCGCTAGGGTTATATAATAAATAATTCGACTCATATTTGACATGTTAAAAATTTGTTTCAAATCGGTTTGTTATATAAGTAAGTCTTGAACACATTTGAGAATTCATTAAGTTTTTTAATCAAAATTAAACAACTTTCTACTCAACTCGATAAAAATATATGCATTTAAAAATAATCAAGCTATTTAAACTCGATTTGTCATCGGCTCATTAAAAGATCATTCAAGATTGACTCGTTATATAAATAAACTAAATTTGTACATATTTTAAAATTCATTAAGTTTTTAAATTAAATTTGGATGACCTATTACCCTACTCATTTGCAACCCTAACTTTGGCAGCCACTTCAAAAAAAAAAACATTGACTATAAAAATAATATCACATAACAATATCACAAATTAATTAGAATTCTTACATAACATTAGGAAAAAAAATAATCAGCTTGTTTGGTTCCGTTTTTTAGAAAATAATTTTCATAAAATTCTACTTTTTTATTTTTCGTATTTTAATATTTTCAATGAATTTTTTTAATATTTGAAGCAATTTTTTTTTTTTAATTTTTAGACACACCTAACATAAATACACTTAAAAAGTATAATATTTATGAATTTGTTTTTTAAAAATACAAAAAAAATACAAAATCTAGTACATTTTTTGTATTTTTGTGTATTTATTAATTTTTTAAAATATTTTTTCACAAATATTTTACAATTTAGATATATCTAAATAAGATGCATTTAAAAAAATATAAAAAATTACTTAAAATTTAAAAAATATTCACTAAAAATAAAAATAAAAAACGAAAAATAAAAAATAAAAAATTCAATTTAAAAAAAATAAATTTAAAAAATTAAAACCAAACACACTGAATAATAATAATAATAATAACTACGTAATATTTTATATCAACATCATGATATCCCCATTATACTCCACATTTATTTCAAACTCAACACTTTTTTAATGGTCTGCACTAGTTTTCAACCAACCCTTAATGGATTGAGAGGAAAATGAAAGAGTATATTTAAGAGAGAACAACTAATATTCCATATATTCTTAATATCATATACTATTCTGAAAATAGTGGGCGCCCTCAATAATAGTTAAACTGGAATCATTTCAAAAGTCAAATTGGAGCACATACATAGAATATCTCCTTTTATTTTTATTATTTTAATTTCCCCAGTGTTTTGGTAAAACCCACCAGTGCCACAATAGAGCACTTTTGCGTCACTTTGAGATAGTTCAACGTTTCCTATGACATTGTGAAATATGAATATTTATATCAGTGATTGCTCGTGTAAATAATTAATATACATATTTGGACACAAGAGTGTTTGATACTTTTCAACTCACTTGGTACGTGTACATGAATTTTACATAAACCAAGTAATTAACAAGCTTAAGCTTTGGGTAATCTGAAACGAAAGTGAAAAATGAAAATCAAATTGTTATACTACAACCGCGTAATTTGCAAGGAAAATTTTTAGGTTTGGAGCTTTATTGTTTATCCAATGATCTTACTTTCATTTTGTCATACAATAATCAATTTTCAATAAAAAGTTTGGTCAAAATCAAGGGATGGTTTGTGACTTCATTCTAATTTCATATGATTATTTTCTAAAAAACATTATAAAAAAAACCTAAATGTGTCACACTGTTGGAGCTTTATTGTTTATCCAACATTAGAAAAGTTGTCAGGTGCCAATTTGAGAGCTTTTGATTCCAAAGAGCAAGGTTTTTTTGAAAATTTGACCAATTAACTCGAAGAAATTATTATATATGATTAGTTAAATTCAAAAGAATCATTGGTCTTAACTTATTGGTATTTATTTCAACTGAACATATCTTCTTAGCTGGAAAGTTCAACACCTGTAGGCATAATTATCATCTCTCTCTCTCTCTCTCTCTCTCTCTCTCTCTATATATATATATATATAAAATAAAAAGTTAAATTGACACATTTTTCATAAGGGTAAATTTTAGGAAAGTCTCATTCATAAATCTTATATTCCATCTAATTTATTTTCTTTTCTAATATTTCATTAGATCCTATTTAAAATAATATGACCAAATAATCCTCAAACCTCTTGTACGTGCTTCTATTTTTGAAATTAATACACAATAAAAACACACAACTATCTCTCATTCCACAAATTTCACAGAGAAGATTTCTCTTCTTTTCAAAATCTTAAATTGCCTTTCCTAAATCCTAGGTCGTCATCGTGTTATCCCACCATCCCACCGTTACCGTGTTGTTGCCAGTGACTGCAACCTTGTTCCGAAGTGAAGAATCAACTCTGTAAAAGTTGATATCGATCGACGAACTATTATCATCAAACGTAAGCGCCCATCTTCTCCTCTTTTGTATTTGTATAATTATCGAACGATTTTCTGGTTCAATGTGAACTTTCGCACATATTGTTCATGTTATTATTATTGTTTTCCTCCTTTTTGTGATTGTTGTTTTTGTCGGTATTGTTGATGGTGTTCAAAGGATTTGAATTCCCAATTTTTTACTTTTTTCCAGAAAATATTTAAATAGTTGGTTAATATATTATCCATGTTTGATGATAGTGCAGTGATGTGAACATCCGCATCATGTGGACATTCTGCTTATTAAATGGTTATAATATGTTATTATTTTGTATTATTGATGTTATTTTATCCCTTTTTGTGATTGTTGTTCTTGTCGGTATTGTTGATAGTGTTCAAAAAATGTGAACTTATAATTTTTTGATTTTTTTCATAAAATATTGAAATAATTGGCTAATATATTGTCCATGTTTGATAATAGTGTGGTGATGTGAATATTCACATCAAGCGGACATTCTGCTTGTTAAGTGGTTATAATATGTTATTATTTCATAATAATGTTGTTATTTTCTCCCTTTTGTATTTGTTATTCTTGATGGTATTCAAGGACATGAATACCATGAATTCCCACAAAAGAAATACCAGTAATACCTGTTGTTGATGGTATTCAAGGACATGAATTCCCAATTTTTGATTATTTCCCACAAAAGAAATTTTTTTGAAATAGTGACCTGATATATTATCCATGTGTGTGGATAGTGTACTAGTGTAAATATTAACCTCATGTGTTACTATTTCACATCATGTTAACTTGATGATTTTATATGTGATACTGAGGTAGTGTTAATCTGTTTATTATAGGTAAGGTATTTGTTAAAAAGTTTCTTAGGGCTGGTCTTAATCTGGTTGAAGGGCTTGAGCATTTTAAATAATATAAGGAAATCTTTGGGTAGTTTTTCTTGCTAATACATTATCCATGTGTGTAAATAGTGTACTAGCGTGAATATTAACTTCATGTGTTACTATTTCATATCATGTTAACAATGATACCAAGTGGACATTCTTATTCTTAAGCAGTGATAATATGCTATTATTTTGGGGGGTTGTTGTTGTTGTCCCCTTTCTGTGATTGTTGTTGTTGTTGTTTCGATGGTATTCAAATGATGTGAACCTCTTATTTTTTGTTTTTTTCTGTAAAATAATGAAATAATTAGTTGATATATTGTCCAAGTGTGTAGATAATGTAGTGGAGGCACTATAACTCATTGCAACCGAGACCTAGGCTTCAAGACCCACACCTTCCCAAAGCACACATTATTGTAAGTATTTGATATATCATAATGTGAAAGTCTACATTAAATATGTTCATATAATTATTTGTTATGTAACATATGTGAAATTTCACATTAATCACATTTCTCACGAGTGTTTGTTATCAAAGGATGTGAATTTTCACATCAACAACAAATTACATATGTGTACTCGCTTGTGTTTGTAAATGTATGCATTAATAATTGCATAAATAACCAACTGTTTGTTTCCACTGTGGCAGAAAACCAATGTCGAATTAGTCATAACAGAACTTGGCTTATTATCCCAGCTTGGGGGTAAGTTGGCAGTCTACAATCGTACAACGTTTATCATCTCGGTCAACAACTATCTCCAACAAGTCCCAAACTTGTAAGTCACTTCATAATAGCATCTTCACATTGCCACAAACATAATACAAATTATGGTTAAGTTATTAACCACATCATCTACCTTATAGGATTGATTGTGTACTGGTTGTTTGTTACATTACGAGATAGCATATCTACCACAATTTGATAGAGCCAAAATTGTGTCAGGCTGACGGATTTGAACAATATATGTTCATCATTAATCAATTTTTTTCTGAATGACAAAGACAAAACAGTCCATGATAATCTTGTAAAAAAATGAAACATGTTCCCAATTCATTTAATTATATGGTTGGAGGATATCCACCATAAACTAGTTTTTGTTTTTATTTATTTATTTTATTGTGGAACTTTGACAACTTCTTCTTGAAAACACAGGCAACGTATATATAAATCAATGATTTATTTTGCACACACCTATGTTTGTTGATGATATATTTGGTGTTGATGTGTTGCGTGTGCCAAACAGTATAGAGTGTGAATGTGTGTGTTGATTTCCGACCACACTGCCAAACTAGTATTCAGCTGGATAGCACTGGTAGAATAAATTAAGCCCGAACAACCTGTCACAGAAAGATAAGAATCCCGTGGTAGTTCGTCCACCCGGGGGCACTCCGACGATCAAGTCAGTAAAATATCTCTCAAAGATAACCAATAGTACTTAACTCACTAAACAGAGCATAAAAAGCATACCTTAGACCCATGGGGGTGTCTTCCTTTTATAGCCAACACAATCTTAGTCTCAATAGAAGCCTAGCTCTAATAGATTTAGGATTACTGCTAATCTTGGACTCCTAGTAGGATTAGGATAAACTCTCTAAGAGTCTTACCTTTACCCAAACTAAAATCTTTCCATTCTAGGACTCTTGTCCCTTATCCGCTTATCCCGGATTCCGGTATTCTCGCAGATAACCTCAGCCTAGCCGAGATCATCTCAACGTCATGACCAAGACACGTGGCACCTCGGCTGGCACTTCGGTGACACCTCGGCCACGTGTTGTCATTCAAAATTTACGTCCTCACAACTGCCCCCTAGGTTCTATTACCTCGGCATCCTAAGGTGATGGAACCTATATCATTTCTTCCTTTAATCATGATCCCGGTTTAACTTCAGCTTGTAAATTTTTCTTAAAATTTCAACAAGTGTTAAACATGACCTCGGTTTAACTTCAACTTGTAAATTTTTAAAATTTCAACAAGTGTTAAACATATCCTCGGTTTGACTTCAACTTATAAATTTTTAAAATTTCAACAAGTGTTAAACATATCCTCGTTTAAACTTCAACTTGTAAATTTTTAAAATTTTAACAAGTGTTAAACATGTCGTCGGTTTAACTTCAACTTGTAAATTTTTAAAATTTCAACAAGTGTTAAACATGACATCGGTTTAATTTCAACTTGTAAATTTTTAAAATTTCAACAAGTGTTAAACATGTCCTCGGTTTAACTTCAACTTGTAAATTTTTAAAATTTCAACAAATGTTAAACATGACCTCAGTCTCTTGTTTGTTGGATCCATTGTTACCTCGGCCTTGCTTCGGCCAGCCGTTTCCCTTCTCTTGTTTTGTCGCCTTCGTCCCCGGCATGCTGAGGGACTGTAGGAACTGTTTTCTACCCCTGTGACAACCCTCACTACTGTTTACTGATAAGACCACTGCTTACTGCTAAACTGTGACTGAACTGGATAAGTAAATGATTAGACTGAAATTCCGAATTAATTGCATGAATATATTGTGTTAATTGCATTTCTATATGTTGACTGTTAAATGCATCTGTTCATGTTTCATGCTTTAAACTGCAAATTAAAGGCTTTATCGGCGGCCGAATCTGAAATTGATTAGTGCTTTGTGTTAATTAGAATTAATGCGATTTTATGATATATTTATTTGAAATGTGATTGGTATGATTAAATTAGATTAAATAAAGCTAAATTATAAGAGTTAGCCTTATTTACCATCTTGCCATGCTAGTGGGCCACTATGTTAACACACTTGAAGCCTTATCACACTTAGACATAATTTCCTCAGCCTTTTCCTTGAGCTTAACCGACTAGAGGGAGTGAGAAGATGAAAAAACTTGTTTTCAACCAAATTGGCTTGGAGGCTTAGGAGATTTGAAGAATTCTTTACAATTAAGCTCCCTTATCTTGCATTCAAGACTTAAGGTAGGAAATTCATCCTCTCATTTGTGTATTTGAGTTGTATCTTGCATAGTCCATGGCTAATTAGTGGTCTAAGTCAAGAATTTGCTTAAAATGTTGAATTGTAGCATAAATCATGCATGCATGTTGCCATCCTTGAGTTTTGAAGAGTATTGTTCATGAAATTCCACATGCATGTTCATATTTTTGCATTGGACCATGAATTCATCTTGTTTATGGAGAAATTGGCTCATTGGAGCATGTATTTGAAGCTTGAATTGTTTAAAAGCCATGCATGTTATGTTTTACATCATGTTCATGAGATTGGTTTGAAATTGTGCTTAATTGAACTACCTTTGGGCTTTGATTTTACAAATTGAGCTTTGAAACATGTTATATTATGAGTTTTGAAGTGTTTTCCAGTAAATTAGCCCAAAAGGATCGAATTAGATGCATTGAAACTTGGTTTTGAGCTTGAGGTTCAAATCTGGAATTTCCAGAATTTGGACTCACGCTCAAGCGGGGAAATTGGCGCTCGAGTGTGGAATACGTGCTCCCAGCACTTTGTATTGTTTTACAGTCCGCTCGAGCGGGTAAATGCACGCTCGAGCGGGGACCTGAGTCACACGCTCGAGCGGGGGTCGAGAGCCCGTCGAGCGTGAATTTCGTGCATCCAGTACTTTTGCTATATTTTGCAGTCCGCTCGAGCGGGGAAAGTGACGCTCGAGCGGGGAACCTTTGTCTGCATGTTCGCTCGAGCGGGGAAAGCCATGCTCGAGCGGGACCCTGTTTTTCTGAAAATTTTGTAAAGTTGTTTTAAGTGCATCTTTGCATCCTCATTCCATCCTAGGCATTCCTAGGCCTAGTTTAAAGCATCTTAATGAGGATAGTGATGTAGAACCACACCGAGGCAAATTAGGGATTAAGTTATTATTTCCCAACTGTGTAACTTAGTGTGTGTTCGTTCTATAACTGTGTAGGGTTGGCAACCGAGGACGCTCTAGCTGCTTATAGCCTAGTGCTCTGTGAGTAACAATGTTGTAAAGATATGTTCAAAAATGATTATCTTCTAAACAATTGAACTGTACTGTTTTCTGAAATGATACTGTTACTGAATGAATGGTGTCCTAATTGTGAACTGTATTGTGGCATCTTTAGCAACCTACTGTTACTGTACTGTACTGTTACTGTCACAGAGATCTCTGTCGGTTCCCATGTTGGAACCACTACTGTTTACTGATATGATGGCCATCAACTGACTGTTCGGTCTGTCTAGACCTACTGTACTATTTTGCTATTGGATGTACCACATATGACTGCTATGACTGAGTAACTGATATACTGATTGAAATGACTGTTTTCAATACCGAAAGGATATTCATTCTTAACCTCTTTACGCATTATGTTATTCACTGGGCTTTAGCTCACTGCTCATATATATATGTAGGTGTACAGGCACCAGACCGTTGCTAGGAGCGTCGGGATAAACTCCAGTTTTGTCAAACCAACCACTGTGCCTCACAGAGAGGTTCCAAGTCCTTCAAGCTAGGGCTTTTGGGGTGTTTTAGATTTCCCCTTTTTGTATTTAGTTTTGTAATACTGTATAACCTGAATGATGTTTTACTGTACTGTTCTAATAGGGATTAGGTCCCTGTCCTGGATGACTGTATATGGATGTATATGTACTGTTTATGTGTATATATATGAAAAGTCTTTTTGCATACAGAATGTCACAACTCATTGGACGTCTTCTATTTACTGTTTTGGCTTCCGCCAGCCCCTATACTTTGTATTACTGTATTACTGTTAAGCAGGCCTGCGGTAATCTCGGATTACTGGTCGGTTACGGTGCTAAACCCATAGGGGCGGGTTTGGGTCGTGACAACCCCCCTTTCTGGGCACCCTTTTTAGCCGCTGGAATCGGCGTATCTTGTAACGGGAACGGTGGGTGCATGACGTTGTTCTGCATCATGAAATTGATGACCTTTTGCAGGTCTGCCAATTTGTCCGCTATTTCCTTCATCTCGTCGTCCCTCCGCAGGCATCTATCTTTCCATACCTGGAGGTCGTCCTCGTTATAATACCCGTTCCGGTCTGATTTCTTCGGTACGCAGCCCTCCTGGCCGATGTCCTTTCCTCCGTGATTCTTATCACGAGTCTCTTCATTGCAGTTGTCTTCTTCGACATCAAGATCAATATGTTTCTCACTCTCAATAGGGGTGTCGTCCCCAATCTTTTCTTTCTGTCCGTCGTTGGCCATCTATTCTCCTTTCGTTCCCACAGACGGCGCCAAATTGTGTGTGTTGATTTCCGACCACACTGACAAACTAGTATTCAGCTGGAGAGCACCAGCAGAATAGATTAAGCCCGAACAACCTGTCACAGAAAGATAAGAATCCCGCGGTGGTTCGTCCACCCGGGGGCACTCCGACGATCAAGTCAGTAAAATATCTCTCAAAGATAACCAATAGTGCTTAACTCACTAGACAGAGCATAAAAAGTATACCTTAGACACATGGGGGTGCCTCCCTTTTATAGCCAACACAATCCTAGTCTCAATAGAATTCTAGCTCTAATAGATTTAGGATTACTGCTAATCTTGGACTCCCAATAGGATTAGGATAAACTCTCTAAGAGCCTTATCTTTAACCAAACTGAAGTCTTCCCATTTTAGGACTCTTGTCCTTTATCCGCTTATCCTGGATTCTGGTATTCTCGCAGATAACCTCGGCCTAGCCGAGATCATCTCAGTGTCATGACCAGGACACGTGGCACCTCGACTAGCACTTCGGTGACACCTCGGCCATGTGTTGTCATTCAAAATTTACGTCCACATTTGTTCTCTTATGTTAATATTGGTGTGAATGTTGATATCATACCTTACGTTACAACCCATTCTAATGAATATGAATGTTTACATTCTGTTCTATGTTTATTGTGGTTCACTACAAATGTGAATATTTGTATTATACATATATGGGGTGTATTAATACACACAATATCAGTTGAGAAAATAATCATATACATATGTTTACACCACCGTTCTGGCAACTCCAATAAAACAATCAAGAGACCACACACAAGTGACACTACTATGTATATTTGGTGTTGATGTGTTACGTGTACCAAACTATCACGCCCCAAAATTTGAACAATTAAATATTAAATTAGGACTAAACCCCAATCAATATTCCATCATCCACATCCTAGGGGTGAAACAAAATCTAAACGTTCTCGTCTCCATGAGATTTAAGTAAATTTTAATACTCAAAAAAAATACAAAGGATAAAAAAAAATTAATAAACGCCAACCAAACCATCTATCATAAATCCATGACTATCCAATACCTCCAACATTAAAATAGTAACAACTAGTCAAAACAACTTAAATAATGTAAAGTTGAAAAATAACCCATAATGTTAAATTGTCAAAATACTAAGGTCATAAAAAGAAAATAATAAATACAATAAACTAATATCAACTCTAAGCTCAAGAAAACAAAAAAAGTCCAAGAGATAAGTCCAATAACTATAGTTATTTCTCGTTACCACTATAGCTCCAACTAATCTTGCAAAGAAAACTCGGCTGCGCTCAAATAGAACGCATCTGAGATGCCAAGAGACAAAACGGGTCAGTATACAAGTATACTGACATGAGAACAAATATTTGACACCCTCGTGTCTACCAGACACAAACAAAGTATATTTAATTCTTGTTACGGGACAAAACAAGTAGTTCCACCCGCACCGAGATGAAGGGGTAGTTTCTTGAGATATGGTGGCATTTAGTTTCTTACTCGTACACAACTAAATATAAATTGAGTATAAAATAAACATAAAAATATGATGGGTCAGCCCTACATAAAAAATAAAAAATAAATAAAAAAATAATTAGTAAGACCCACTATTCTGCAAAAAAAATAAAGTTAGTATAATTTAATCATAAGTGAATTACTAAAAAAAAAAATGCACTGTTTCATGCTTAAAGAATTCGAATTGACCAAAACTCAAAGAACAAAAGTTGTACAGAATCAAATTTTATAAAATGTATGGTGAACGAATTTAGGAGAAATTGAACAGGTTAAGAGAAAAACTTGATAGAACAACCTAGACGGAATTCAACCGAACATAGTAGTCACGACCCAAACCCGGCCCTATGGGTTTAGCACCGTAACTGGCCAGTAATCCGAGATTACCGAAGGCCTGCTGAACAGTAATACAGTTAAACAGAGTACAGGGCCTGGCGGAAGCCAATACAGTAAGTAACTAGTGTCCATTGAGCTGTGAAAATCTGTATGCCAAAAACATTTTTCATGCATTCATACAGTTCAGAACAGTAGAGTCTATACAATCATATACAAACATTCAGTACGGGGACCTAATCCCTCGATAACAGTACAGTAAATCAGTAGACAGTCTATACAGTAGTACAAAACAGTAAGGAGACCGATGGGGGACACAAAAAAAACACCCCAAGCCGTAGCATGGCGACTCGGAACCTCGCAGTGAGGCACATAGGCTGGCTTGACAAAACTGGGGACCAACCCACGCTCCTAGCTCCGGTCTGGCTGCTGAGAACCTACATATATATATAAACAGTGAGCTAAAGCCCAGTGAATAACATAAAGCGTAAAGAGGTTATGAATGAATGTCCTTACAGTAATGAAAACAGTTCATTAAACAGTATTTCGGTCTTTCAGTATTTCAGTCAATCAGTCATATGTGGTACACCCATTAGCCTATAAACAGTAGGTCCGAAAGGACCGGGTCTTAACAGACCCAACAGTAATGATGGCCATCAATCAGTAAACAGTATGGTTCCACAAGGGAACCGACAGAGCTCTGTAACAGTAACAGTAAACAGTAAGTGCTAAGGATGCCACAATACAGTTCAGAATACAGGACATACATTCATTCAGTAAATAATATCAGTTCAATAAACAGTCCAGTTCAGTATTCAAAAGATAACCATTTTGAACATATCTTTACACAATCGTTACTCACAGAGATTGGGCTAATAGCAGCTAGAGCGCGTCCCCGAGAGCCAACCCTAAACAGTTAACAAATAGAACACATACTAAGTTTCACAGTCGGAAGGGTGATAATTTAAATCCCTAAATTTCCTCGGTGTGGTTCTACATTTATATCCTCAATAAGATGTCTTAAACTAGGCCTAAGAATGCCTAGGATGGAATGAGGATGCGAAAATACACTTAGAAAACAATTCCAGAATTTTCAGTGAAACAAGGCCTCCGCTCGAGCGCAGTTTTCCCCGCTCGAGCGTACAAGCAAAACAAAGGTCCCCGCTCGAGCGTCAACTTCTCCGCTCGAGCGTGACACCCAATCCTCCGCTCGAGCGTACATTCCTTCGCTCGAGCGGACTGATGAACAGTACAAGATGCTGGATGCTCGATTTCTCCGCTCGAGCGCGCATTACTCCGCTCGAGCGGACTGCAACACAGGTCAAAAAAATACTGGGAGCTTGATTTCCCCGCTCGAGCGGCACTTCCCCCGCTCGAGCGGAAGGCAAAAATCTGGAAAACCCAGATTCGAACTCCAAGTCCAAAACCCAGTTTTCAAACACCAAAATCGATCCTCTTGGGCCCATTTTCTGGAAAACTCTTTAAAACACATAATGTTACTTGATTCCAAGCTCAATTTGTAAAATCAAAGCCCAAGGGAAGTTTAATCAAGCTCATTTCCAAACCAATTTTCAAGAACATGTATGAACAACATTCAAACATGACATGCATGCATTCAAACCAATTTAAAGCTCCAATGTGATGCTCTAATGAGCTCAATACTTTGAAAACAAGATGAAAACATGGATTTGTACATGCTTATGAACATGCATGTGGTATTTAACCATGAAATCAACTCCAAACTCACTAAATTCAACATGCATGCAACAATGGAGTTCCAATTCAACATATATGAGCAAATTCATGACTTAACTTCTCTATAACCATGATACATGCAAGATGGAACTCAAAGACAACGAGAAGAAGATGGATTCACTTACCTAAGTCTTGAATCACAAGGTGAGGAAGCTAAATGAGCAATCTACACTTCAATTCTCAAGCAACTCTTCAAGTTTTCAAGCCAAAACAACAAGAGCAATCCTCTCTCTCTCTAACTCTCTTCTAATTTCGGTGGGGGCTAAGGAAAGGCTGAGGAGAAGCTTTGATCAATTGATATATTCAATGTAATAAGGCTCTATAATAATAATAAACACAGGTCCACTATAGGTGGCAATTTGGTAGATAAGCCTAAGTTTGCAATTAGCTCATTTTAATCTAGTTTAATCATGCCTAATAAATTTTCAGATAAATATACCATTAAATCACAAATATTCTACTGATCCCAAAACTCTAAATGGTTCCTAATTCGGCCGCCGATAAGGCCTTCAATTAGCAGTTTAAACATATGAATTCAAACAGATAATCAATCAATCAAACAGATGCAATATGCAATTCAATAGATAAACTTATTCAATTTCAGTTTCGATTTCAATCAGTCCATTCAGTACTTCAGTTAATTCAATTATCAGCCATTATCAGTTCAGTTTAGCAGTAACCAGTAGCTAATTCAGTCGTTTATCGGTAATCAGTACGAGGGTTGTTACAATAGTACGGCCTACAAACTTCTTGATCTCCAGTCTAATACAATTGTAGAATCTCGGGATGTAGAATTTTTTGAAAATAAATTCCACACAGATTTTAATAATGTAAGGACTAAACACTCCTCTCAGGAGTTAGAACTACAGAATTTTGAACCTAATTCTTCTCCAAAATTAGAGCCACAGAATAATGTCAAAAGACATATAGTTCTTAGTGAAGAACCTAGAAGAAGTTAGAGACCAAGAAAGGAAAAAGGTCTAGACCCTGATTTTATCTCATCATAATCTATTATTTTTCTAGTAGAAGGAGATAGAGAAAATTTGACAAGATTAATGCCTATGGCATTAAACAATGAGGATGATCCTAAAACTTCTAAAAAGGCCATTAGTTCTAGAGATTCGGCATTCTAGAAGGAAGCCATCAGTTATGAAATGGATTCACTTATGTCAAAAGGGACTTGGGCATTGGTTGATTTACCTTTGGATTCTAAATCTATTAGCTACAAATGGGTTTTTAGAAGAAAATACAATATTGATAATTCAGTACATACTTTCAATGCAAGACTGTAGCCAAAGGTTTTAGACAAAAGGAATGTATAGACTATTTTGATACATATGTGCCTATTGCCATAATTACTTCCATCAAATGGATGCCAAAACTGTATTTTTAAATGGTGATTTAAATGAAGAGGTGTATATGGATTAATCAAAAGGATTTGTGCTACCTAGAAATGAAAGGAAAGTATGTAAATTGAATAAATCTTTGTATGGTTTAAAACAAACACCCAAACAATGGCATCAGAAATTTGATTAATGTATTTTGTCTAATGGCTTTACCCATAATAATGTTGATATATGCATATACTCTAAATTTACCAAAGATTACGGTGTGATTGTGTGTGTTCTATGTTGATGATATGCTCATCATAGGGACAAACATGTTAGGGATACTTGAAACCAAGAAGTATCTGTCTTCTATTTTCAAAATGAAAGATCTAGGAGAAATTGATACTATTCTTGGAATTAAAGCAAAAAAGGCATAGTGTGGGTTATGCCTTATGTTAAAAGCATTACATTAACAAAATGCTCTCAAAATTTAAGCATCTTGGTTTTAAAGAATTTAGTACGTTGTTTGACTCAAGTGCTAAGTTAACTGAGAATTCTGGTAGAGCACTTGCACAGCTTGAGTGGGCTAGTGCTAGTGGAAGCTTGATGTATCTCATGCATTGTACCAGACTAGATATAGCTTTTGCAGGGTGCAAAATGAGTCGCTTTACAAGTAATCCAAGTAGTGAACATTGGAAAGCAGTCGGTAGATTCTTTGGTTATCTCATAAAGACCATGGGATTTCGGCTATTTTATAAATTTTCGGCTGTATTAGAGGGATATACTGATGCTAGTTGAATTACTAGTCAAGGAGATAATAAGTCCACTTTTGGATGGGTATTTCTCCTTGGTGGGGGTGAAGTTTCATGGGCATCTAAAAAACAAACTTGTATATCCCATTCGACTATGGAATCTAAATTCATACCATTAGCAACAACATGAAAAGACATTGATTGGATTAAAAACTTGCATTTGGATATTAAGTTATGTTATGGCCTAATCCAATGCCTCCAATCTCTATTCATTGCGATAGTGAAGCTACCTTGTCACAAGTTTATAATAACACTTACAATGGTAAGTCTAGACACATGAGTCTAAGACATAACTTTGTCAGGAAATTGATGCATGATGAAGTCATCACAATTTAATATGTAAAGTCAAGTAAGAACTTGGCTGACTTTTTTACAAAAGGTCTGTCTAGAGAGTTAGTGAAGGGGACCACAATTGAGATGGGGTAAAACCTTTCCTAATGATCACCAATGACAGTAACCCGACCCAAAACTAGAAAACCTCTAGTTATGGGTTTAATAAGTAAAAACAAGTTGTTGATAAGTGGTCTAGTAAACACTGATTGATTATATGCACTCACCTCAAGAAATGAAAAAGGACTAGTGTAGTCCATTACATAAAAGACGGTTGAATTGCATTCTTAATGAAGTTTTAAGTGTCTAGTAATGGAGGCGCAACTAGAACTTCACCTATGTGAACGTAGAAGTGGTGCAGCTTCTCACGAGAGTATGGGTTTACTCTTTGGATCGTTCATGAAACCAAGAGTTAGCACATGGTCATTTACATGGTAGAGCGAAATTTTAAAATTCTTGAAAATAGAATTTTGTTATGTATACTGTATATCCGGTTTTATTATTTAAGGAGTTCTTGATTTAACTACTTAGCACACCAATGACTTTTTAGAACTTTGATGCATTTGTACTAATTGAAGGTTTAAGTTGTACAACACCTTCTTGTAATTATAATAATAATTTTTCTATTCTAAATGTGAGATATTTTATTTATTTATTTTATTTTATTATACTATCAAAGTAGGGATTGTTGAGACATGTTTGATAGCATAATAGCTTTTGTCCTATTTTGAGTTTGATTAATTTTTTGAATTTGAAACGTCTGATTAATGGTCTAGATTAAAAAATTATAAATTTAGGGTCCTGATTAAGTTGCCAATAGATGTGTTACTTACAAACTAAAAGATACCTATTAGTATTTATTTATTTGAATAGACACCAAACTAAAATGTACCAATTGGAATGTAAAGGCACATATTGGAATGTTTGTATCTATTTGAATAGACACCAAACTAGAAGGTACCTATTGGAATATAAGGACATCTATTGAAATGGTTGTATCCATTTGAACAGACACCTATGTGTCTATATAAACTCTTGCAGGCAACAACTTTTACTTCAAAACTTTCAATTTCTCTCTCAGAATAGAACTATTTAATTAGGATTTCATAGGAAATTCACCAACTTTGCTGGTTGTCGTTTTTCATTCAAGACTTGTTGTATCCTGGGAACGACTTTGTCTAAAACCCATCAGCAAACTCAATCAAGTGGAGGCAAATTACGTTATAAAGAAAGTGTCTTTAGATACGCCTAAAATGATCCATGACCAATAGTTTATTGACATGTTTATTTTTATACTTTCTAAATTAAAAAAGAAAAGAGAAAAATGCATTCAGATTTTTAACCACAAATTCTTCACAACGTTTTTCTTTATATAGTAGTATAGATGCTCATTAAGATATCACTATGTTTTTCAAAAATTATTTCAATTTTGTTTTTTATTTCCCTACTTCTTTCAAAATGCTTCAATTTTAACTTTTACAACCTCTATTAACTGATGAACAATCAATATTTAATTTCTCTAATTGTTCTTAGCACACGCGATCGTGTGCATAAATAAGGCTATTATGACACTTCCGTAGAAATTTGAGTGCAAAAGCAAAAATATATCCTCGAGAAAGAAAATTTGGGTAAAAAAATAAAGATAAGAACATGAAAGTGAAAAAGTAAAAATAAAAATAAAATAGTGGACTGATGAATACACATATAATGGTGAAGCCGGAATTTCAACTGAAAGGGACAATAGTAAAGGCAAATTATTAGGTCAGGCCGATTTAAAATAAATATATATTTTTTAATTTGGTTCAATAAAATAAATTAATTATCACTTTTTAAAATTATTTAAATATCATAAATGTAATTACAACGATATTATTGTGACATTCAAATCTATAAAAATATTAAGCAATAAAAAATGAAAATAAATTAAAATTTTTCAATATAATTCCTTTAATAAAATGAAATATTTTCTTAAATTTATTTGTGATGCACATAAGGAGTTAATTTAGGACAAACTTTACTTTACTTCTTGAGATTTGTTTAAAATATGAATTGACATATGTGATTTTAGAAATTACATTCTACCCCTTCAAGTTTCCAATTTCATTACAAATGACTCATTTTATTAATAAATTATCAAGTTAATTAATAATTTTAAATGATATCAGAAATATATTTTAATTAATAATTTAGCTTTCGTTTGGCTAGATAAAATAGGTTAAATAAATTAATAAGACAAAATGTCACATCTAAACCACAATCATTTCACTTTTTCTCTCATAAAAGTTAAAAAAGCTAAACCAAACGAACTTTTGAGTCCCAAGCTAAAAAATCTCAACTTAAAAAAACTAACTAAAAAAGCCAATGCCAAACGGCGACTTAGTTAATTTTATTAGGATTTCATTTTTTAAATTAATTCCGTTAAATAATTTTTTTTTTTGACAAAGGAATATTTATGATTTTTCAAATCATATAAGTCAATATGTATTTTAAGTAAATCTCACCAAATATATTTATAATTTGCTTTTTTTTTTTAAAAAAAAAAAATCTGAAATAAGTCCTTGAAAATCTAAGCAAACATTATTCTTCATCAAATACATAAACAATCGAAAGAGAGGTAAGTACTCATGCCAAGAGGGTTGAGATGGGTACCACAGGACTAGCTTTTGTGATGATATGCACGAGTGGGAGTACTGATTGTGATGATGATGATGATGATGATGATCATCTCATGTGAATGTGCCCAAAGGCATCCTTTGAAAATCCCACCATTTGAAGAAGTCATTTAGTGGTTTTAGGGCGTGCTCAAAACATTCTGTGATTGGTAAAAAGATGGGAAGAATTATATGTCAAGAGATTTTTAAAATTTAATTATAAAAGTATGAAAAAAATTATAATTTTTTTAATATTTTTAATATTTATCATTAATCTAAAAAATATTTTTCTAAATCTCCACTGAAATATAATTTTTCAATGAAAATAAGACAGACAGTTTGTAAAAATATATTAAAAATATTAAAAAAATTATAATTTTTTT
Organism: Camellia japonica; assembly: GCA_030407325.1. Classification (NCBI taxonomy): domain Eukaryota; kingdom Viridiplantae; phylum Streptophyta; class Magnoliopsida; order Ericales; family Theaceae; genus Camellia; species Camellia japonica. The sequence goes on from JAPPVO010000032.1 coordinate 115,878,732, forward strand.
CATAATTTTATAATTAAATTTTAAAAATCTCTTTCTAAATCTCCACTGAAATATAATTTTTCAATGAAAATAAGACAGACAGTTTGTGTTGGACATAAGAAACAATAAAAGAATTTAACATTCGTTGATTGGTGGGAGCAAAAAAATGTAATTGTCCTCTAATCATATAACAATTTTTGTGTTAAATCATGTTGTTGGATTCGTGGGTCAGCTATGACTGTTTAATACGTAGAATTCGTGGAGTATTTTATTTTGACAAAAAATTACGTTCATCGGATATTAATATTTCTTTGATTAAATTATATTTTTATTAATGATAAATATGACTTTAGGAATAAATTATTAAAAAAATATACACCGATCAAATAATTATCAATATCAAATTAATATAATTTTTTTAAAAAAAAAATATTCCACGACATTTACATTGTCAACTATTCCAATAATCAAAACGGGATAACTCAACTATACGGTCCAATATTTTTTGCCCACGAAGTGGACTGCACAAAAGTCTTTCCCTAATTTTTCACCACTTGTTGGCTCATGCTGTGCCAGACAATGATGCATTTCGTGGGGCCAAGGACGAATCATCAAACGATGGAAGTACTATTTTTTTTTTTTTTTTCTTTTTGTAGTAAAAAAAATTATATATTTTTTTAAAATTTATTTGTCATATTATTTTTTTTAATTCTTTATTTTTAAGTCAATCTAATTTAGAAAAAATTCAAAATTCAGAAAAATTATTCAAAAATTAAAAAATTAATTTTTTTTGTCTATATTTTTATTTTTTTAATTTTCCAAGTTCACAAAATCTAATAGAACATAAAATTAAAAAAATATGTTGAAAATTAAAAAAAAATACTAAAAATGAAAAAAAAAAATCTAACAAAAAAGTTCCTACATGCAATTGTCAAACACAGGAAAATTGTTATCCAATTTTTTTTTTATATTAAATTTTCTTATAATTTAATATGACATCCGTTTGTTTAATGTAAAATATTTTTCTTATAAATTAATTTTTCACTAAAAAATATTTTTGTTTTTTTTTTCAACGTTTGGTTGACACTTGAAATAAAAATATTTTATTGCCTAAAATTTTTTTTTTGTTTCAATAAAGTGTTATTTATGAATTTTTAGTGAGTTAAGAAACATATTTAAAAATATTAAATATGTTGAAAGGTAGTGAGTGAGTCAACTTTATAAAAATTGACATACAAAATTTTTACAGATAAGTCATTTTTGAAAAATTATGCAAAAATATTTCCTTAAAAGTTCAACCAACAAGCGAAAAATAAGTAAAATATTTTCGATAAAAATATTTTATGTCAAAACAAACAAAGTCGTAATTAAAATTCAAAAATAAAAAATGAAATTTAGTTTATAAGGGTGTGTTTGGTAACGTTTACATTTTTAGTTTATATTTACAAAAATTTTATAAACTGATTTTTGTTTATTTTTTATTTATTTTTAGAAAAACATAAACTACAAACGCGTTTGGTAATTGACAAAATGTTTAAAAAATTTTAAAAATATAAAAAAGAGTGAGAAATGACAAGTGGTGGCGGAAGACGGTAGTGGAAAGTAGTGGCGAGTGGGTGACGGATGGCGAGTGGTGGCGGTAGATGGCGAGTGGTGGCGGTGGTGGGTGGGTGATGGTGGCGGGTGGTGGGTGGTAGCGAGTGGATGGTGGTGGCGGTGGTGGGTGGTGGTGACAGGTGGGTGGCAGATAACAGGTAGTGCTGGGTGGTTGCGGGTGGGTGGTGGGTGGTGGTGGGTGGTGGGTGGGTGACGGTGGCGGGTGGTGGGTGGTAGCAAATGGGTGGTGGTGGTGGTAGGTGGGTGGCGGATGGCGGTGGTGGTGGTGGTAGGTGACAGTGGCAGGTGGTAGGTTGTAGCGAGTGGGTGGTGGTGTGGTAGGTAGGTGGTAGGTGGGTGACGGTGGTGGGTGGTGGTGGTGGGTGGTGGTGGGTGGGTGACGGTGGCGGTGGTAGGTGGTAGCGAGTGGGTGGTGGGTGGTGGTGGTGATAACAGTGGGTGGTGGGTGGTGGTGGCGGGTGGTAGGTGGTAGCGAGTGGGTGGTGGGTGGTAGGTGGTGGTGGCGGGTGAGTAGCAGGTGGCTGGTGGTGGTGGGTGGCTGGTGGTGGCAGGTGGGTGGTGAGTGGTGGTGGC
>JAPPVO010000032.1:115885900-115910304 GCA_030407325.1 Camellia japonica
ACACCTAACATAAATACACTTAAAAAGTATAATTTTTGTGAAAAATCTTTAAAAAATTAATAAATACACAAAAATATAAAAAATATATTCAGTATATTTTTTATATTTTTGTGTATTTATTAATTTTTTAAATATTTTTTTCGTAAATATTTTACTTTTTAGATACATTTAAATAAAATACATCTAAAAAAGTAAAAAAAAAAATGCTTAAAATTTAAAAAATATTTACTAAAAACAAAAAAACACAAAAAATAAAAAACTCAATTTTTAAGAAACTGAAATAAAACACACTATTCTACTTTAATTTTAACTCAATTTATTGAATTATTGAATTATGTACTTTAATTACATATGCATAGCAATTAAAATATCAGTGCTAGGGACCCCCCAGTGGGGGCACCGCCAGCACACCAAAATTTTTTTTTTTTTTTCCTTCCAATCACGCGGTGCCACGTGGCACGGGGTTTCACTGGGGTCACTAGAGGTGGGGTCTTAAGCTTTATTCTTAAAATATATATACATATATACACAGCAAGATTAATAAATTACCATAGAGACCGAACTCATAAAACATACCATAAAATTCCTTTTATTTATTATTATTATTATTATTATTATTATTTCTTTTTCTTTTTTTTTCACTATATTCACCTATTGAGCTGTCATTAATTATCTTTCAAAATTTAATAACCAAACTTGATCGAGTAAACTTTTATTTTCAATATATATAAGAGAAATGATTTGTGTATCTAATTTCTACCTAATAATTTACAGATACACTCAAATGAGTGTGGGTTCTACGCTTTGTGAACTTTATACCTATGTCAGTTTGTATGTAAAATATTAAATAAAAAATTAAATAATTTTGACAATCTTTTAGTTATTTCGAAATATTATGGTGATGTATGCGTGGTCTAAAACAATGGAAAAGTCAACCACATTTATTGAGATAAAGAGCTACCTGGGGGAGACTCTAAGGCCCGTTTGTTTTGGGTGAAAGGGAGGATATTGGGATTGTTAATACTAAGGTATTAGTAATAGCCTTGTTTGTTTTGAGAGAAGGTTTTGGGACTATTAGTCCCTTAGTATTACTAATACCATTGGAGAGGGGATTGGTAAGGAGAAGGTAGAGATGGTATTAGAAAAATAGTGAGGGGATTAGAAATTTTTTATTTTTTTTATTTTTTATATATTGGAAATTTTTTTTAAAATATAATTTTTAATTTTTTATATTTTTTATTTGTTTTATTATTTTATATAAAAATAATTTAACAATTCCTCACTACTAATCCCTTCACTATCAATCCCCTCACTACTAATCCCCTCACTAACAATCCCCTCATTATTAATCTCCTCACTATCAATCCCCTCCATTCTATCTCCAAAATAAACGGGGCCTAACTTCCGTAAAGGGCAGGGAAAGCTAACTAACAAAATCTTTGAATCGGAAGAAGAGTTCGAGGATAAACTGTTATAAGTCTCTTGATTATCACAAATTGGAGGGTGAAATCTTTGACTTCCAACTAACATGCTAATTAAGGTAGGTGAAATCAATTCTATTCATTCTGCTATTTTTATTGGGCTGAAAGTATCATATTAATGTGTTTATTTAGTGTTGTTTAACTACTAATATGAAAGTGGTTCATAAACATAATTTTTATATTGTACAAAATGGGAATTCATAATGATGTGATAATAACATACTTATATTATAAAGTATAATAGTGGGTGTTTTGATTAGAAATAAATGGATCACAAACAATTATATCAGTCTATATAAAATTTTTATATAAAAATTATATTTGTACGACATTACGCTTCTTATTTATAGATATGGCATGAGGTAATAGAGTCTTGCTACTTGAAATTGAATTCATTAAAACAATATAATACAACCATAAAAATATATATATCATAGAAAGACTCAATTATCATACTTATAAAAACAAATATTAAGGGAGATTTGTATATTTATTTATATAGGATTACACTACAATAATGTTTTGATGACTAAATTATGCTACTAAATTTTAGATATTATTTTTGTTTGATGTATCACAAATAAATATATACATCAGTATTAGGCAAGAAAAGTGCCCCAATATATTGATATAGGGGCTGACTTCCCTCCAGTCCAATCACGGATTGGAAGGTACTGTTGGACCTGTGGGGAGCCATTACGGGTCTCGTTTCGATAATTTAAACTGTTCAATGTGTAGAACTCATCGAGTACTATATGCATATATAATATCACGTTGATCAGATATCAATAATTATGTAATCAAATCAGTTTTGTATTAAAAAAATAAATAGTGAAAAAATAAACGGTTGACAGAAATTTAATACAATGAGATAGCTATCGATATCCGATCAACGTGTTTTTTACAAACATATAATACTTGATGAGTTTTACACATTGAACGATTCAGATTATTAAAATGAGATTCGTAATGAGCCCCCACGGGGCTCAATAATACCCTCTAATCCGGACTAGAGAGAAACCCAGCCCATTGATATAATACATGAAATGTGGACTAAATCAAAATATTTGATGATATGATAACATCCAAGATTTTTTGTCTTTTATTTTAATGGTAGATTTGATGCCAATTTTATCCGGGTAGTATAGTCTTATTTCTCTATATATCATTATAAAAGTCAAATAATTGAAATTGCAGAGAGAGGGAGAGAGAGAGAGCCTACCACCCCCCACCCCCCAACAGTATGAAAAGTCTTAAAATGCTGCATGATATATCATCCCATTTTCTTGAAAAAGCCTCCAAAGGTGGCTAGCTGTAAGGACTATTTGCTATTGGAGGACACTCCATACGGCCGCCAATTTGAAACTCATTTTGTTTTCTTATTATAAAAATATTGACAAAAAATAATCTAAAAACATGTTTTATTTTTTAGCCTGGATTTTTTTTCACATAAAATATTTTACATCAAAAAATATTTTTTATGTAAATCAATTTTACATAAAATATATATTTTTTAAATTTTCCGGTATGGTTGGATAAAAGTTAATGAAGAGTCATATTTTCCTTAAAAAAGGTGAATGTGTTAAAATGGTCGAATTGGAAATGTATTTTTTTAAAAATCAACTTATTGATTCTTTGATGGTAAGTAATTTTGAGGGGTTTATGACGCAAATTGTTTTCTTTAAAATGTTTTACTTAATTTTTATTCAATTAAACAATAGAATATACATAATAAATATTTTATTTTATGTCAAAACAAACAAAATTTTAATTTTGTATATATATATATATAATAATATATAAATCACTTTCAAAATGTAAAATTTCAACTAATGTAATGCCGACAAAAATCAATCCAATGTATTGACTTCTTTCTTCAATTTTTCAAATAATTCTAAAATTAAAATATTGAAAAACTTCGGGATTAAGAAAAAATTGAGTGCAACAATTGAAAAGGAAAATGAATTTGACTGAATAAAATAATATATGATAAAAGAAAACACACATTTTCATTCAAAATTTAATTAAAGCAAAAAAGTGTTGAGACTTGAAATTAACTCCTTTTTTTTTGTTTTTTGTTTTTTGTTTTTTTTTTGGGTACATAGAATACATAACAGGCAATCACATTTTGATCCCTTAAATTATGATTTGGTATCACTTTATCCAATTTGACTCAAAATTGTTGTCATTAGCAATCAGTTAAAAGATTAATGAAAAATTATCATATCGAACATATTATAAAATACCAGAAAGGTCCTAATTTTGGAAAATATATAATTTCACCCTTTTGAACTACTCTGCTCAGTATCACTTTACTCTTTTTATTTATTTATTTATTATCAATAGAAATTTTCATTAAGGTAGGAAGCGAAATGACACTTTCGAAAGAATCCATCTAATAAAATAAAAGTTTACACCAAACAAAAAAAAAAAAATCTCAAAAGAAATCACCAAGGAGGATCTATGAATATATCAAGACGCAAAGCACAAGAGTTCGACAATAAGACAAGTCTGAGACAAATACATAGGCTACATCCATAGAGAGGGTCAGCAACAATCAAACCACCGATGAAAACCTAGCCACAACCAAGCACCAAATAAACAAGACAAAAAGCCAAAAAAAAGAAAAGAAAAAGGAAGACAACCTTTAGACCCCAAGTAATAGAAAAGTGACGGTAGAACCAGCAACCAGAGGCAGATCTGGTAGAGATGATGTAGCACTTCGTACTTCTTGGTACAATGGACTTATATTTGATTCTTTGATTTTCATAATTGAGAACCTTCTTAGCCGATATTTGAGCCTTGGTTGAGACGTTACCCATAATGGTTGGGTGAGATTGGATAAAAAAACTCTAAATTTAAATAGGTGTTCCTGAGTAGTTTTCACTCTTTTATCACTTTGAATCTTGATGTGAGACTAGAACCATTGTAAAGCTTATTTCCGAAGCTTCAATTTGGACACAAGAACGACCCAAAATGGAGTCTGGACGAAAAAGTTATGCCCATTCGAAGTTTGTGAATCTGTGCTATGTGCATAGTTTGCTCGAGTGCAAGCTTCACTGCTCGAGCAGTCCATAGACCCTTCCAACTCTGTATTTCAAAATTGTCTGAGATATTACAAGCCTTGATTGACCTCTCGAGCGTGCTTTTGACCGCTTGAGCAGTCTGCTCGGAATTTAGCACTTTAAAAATCACTTTTGGGTGACTTCTCTCTCTCTCTCTCTCTCTCTCTCTCTCTCTCTCTTCTTCATTTCCAAAACCCTAAGTCTCCAAACCTTGATTTCATCTATTTTTACCAAAAATACCTCTAGTTCTTGAGGTAAAGTGTAGAGCACAGAGAGATCGTCATTTTGAACCGGTTGGATCGTGTTTTCCTCGACATCACCTCGTGAGTCTTCTCTCACCCTTTTCTCCTTTGAGATAGGGATTTCTTTGCTTGTTTTAATATCTCCCTATAGATAGATGTGTGGTACTTTCTATTGCATGAAATATGGGTTTGAAGTGAGATTTTCAAAAAGCATATAGAAGAAGTTAGGGTTTTGAATTAAAGGTGTTCAAGTTATGATTTATGGTTGATAATAGAGGTTTTGGACAAATGGATCATATTAATGACGTTTAATATAAAAATTCCTAATTTTGTTTGCCTAATGAGTTTGAGAAAAGAGATAAATTGTTATTTAAATATTTGTTGGGTTATGTTGATTAATTGAACTAAAAAGGTAAAATGGGTGGAGAATGAAATCAAATGATTATTATAAATTGGTTTATATTGTGATATGGAAAAATGAAGAGTTAATTGATTTGTCACTAATTTTGGTTATGTTGTAATTATTAACGAAGTGGATTTGTGAAATTATCTTGATAACCGCATTGTGTCTTCATGAGAAATATTATATCTTTCATCTTGTAGAGGTTTTGTCCTTGGCCATCGATGGAAGATAGTATTGATTGTTGTAAAATAGGTTATATGTGTAATGTGATGTTGATTAAATTTTATAAATTAGAATAATGAAATATATGGCGAGTTGAAGGATAAAAGTTCTAAAAGAGGGTCTGTTTCCTTTTGGCTTGTGATCGATAAAGTGTGACGCATGGATAGAGGTTCCACTTTCCTTCCGATTTGAGCCTGGTAAAGTGTGTGGATTGTTGGGCTATATGGAGGTTCTGTTTTTCTTCCGGCTAGCCACCAATAAAGCGTAGCGCTTCGAGATAGGTTCAAAATTTTCTTTTGAAGTAGAGCCCGGTAAACTGTGTTGGAATGGTTTAACGAAGCCGGTTTCTTTTTAATTATGTTATAGTTGTTGTTGAGTTACATGATTATGTAGATATGCTTGACGTGGTGGATTTGTGTTAGGGATTTAAAGTGTGTAGTCAGGATGATTTTGCAATGAATTGAATGAGGTTGTTTGACTATATTATAGGTGTTGGTATGTATAACTGGTGTTGTACGGATTAGAATACTTGACAAATGGTAGTATGATTATCGTTTTTCGATTAAAGGTTAGAATGAGTGAATGATTGATTGTTTTAAAACTTTTCTCTATAGTAAAGGTGATTAAAAGAATTTCTTTGGAATCATAAATGATGGGATGAAAAGATGATACATGAGTTTTCCTTGAAAAGTAAAAAAAATAGATTTTGAGAAGAAAGCATATTTATATGTGTTTTATTTTAAATATAAAATAGCACATTACTTATCTAATTATCACTTGATAGCATTCGTGATCACATGTATCTATTGGCCCTATTGTTGAGAATCATTGTAAATCCCTACTAGACTTTTGTGTTCATCCTATTTTACTTAACCATTTTTCAGGTACAGTATTGGTTGCATCATTAAGATCAAGAAGTTATTTATTTTGTTGAGGGTTCATTTTGTATAGATTGTGGAAGAAAAATTAATGTGTTGTGGAAATGATGTTGTTCTTCTATTGTAATGATTTATTTTGTAACATTCAACGTAAGCCTAAGGACATGGTTTGTAAGTTGTGGTATTGTGGCTCCATTATTTGTATTATACGAGAGGGAATATCTCTATTTATTCTATTGAAACCTAGTTTTTAAATTTTTATTTTTATTTTTATGTTTATGTTGTGTAATTGAACTGTAATGAGGGTTTGGTAATATATTCGAGTAAGTAAAATTGTGGGCATTACATATAGGGAAGTAAAGAGGGGATTGAGACAGATTTGGTAAGAGTGGGACCGTGGAGACGAGGAGGTGGCAGATCTGGTGGAGGTGCGGTGGTGATGGCGTCAAAAGAGATAGAAGGCAGCTTCGGTAAAGAACACACCTCACAAGAAGGAGAGAGTGGGTTGGAAAGACGAGCTTCCAAGGTTAGAAAAGCAAAGAAAAATGGGGTGGAAGGAGGAAAGAGGAGGCCGGAGGCCGAAACCCCCTCTCCACCCTGACGGCACACCCAAAAACGTTAGAAGAAGAAAGAGTTTAGAGAGATACTCTGAGTCAATTGTTGTGTTTTGTATTATTTTACTCTGTTCAACTGAAAATTGCTATATTTTACTTCTACAACTATCAATTTGCACTAATGTACACATATTGCTAGCAACATGTTAAAAAAATAGATAAAAATTATCATGTGACTTCTCAAATATTATGAAATGTCAAAATGCCTTAAATTTGAGATCGTATAGGTCATTTTCTCAAAATTAAGCTATATTATATCAAAATTAGAGTATTTTTGGCATCTCATGATATTTGAGATGTCAAATTAAAATTAATCTATATTTTCTTAAAATTAAGGTATTTTGATATTTTATAATATTTGAGATGTCTTGTGCCTTGCACATGACAATTTTTCGTTCATCTCTTATTGGATTGCTTGGACAAGTATCTATCGGTACAAATTAATAATTTAAGGTGATAAAATATAATAATTTTTAATTTAAGGTGATAAAATATAATAATTTTTAATTAAATGGAATAAAGTGATACCAAGCCATAGTTTAAAGTGGTAAACTTATTTTTTTTTATTTTTTTTAACTTAGAATATTTTTGACATTTCTTATTAATTAAGATGTCATGTGATAATTTTTCATCTTTTTTTATTTTAAAATTGCTAATGGCAGGTGTACATTTATGCAATTGACAATGTAATGCGGTAAATGTAGCAATTTTTTAAGGGGTACTTACCAATTAGTCCTATTAACTAGACTTATTTACCTACATGTCCTAACTAATAAATTTAACACTATAAAAATAAGAGAGTGATAAATTTATCACTAAAAATTTATTCATAAAAACAAAGAGACTGATAAATTTATCACTATAAATTTATTCATAAAAATAAAAGACTGATAAATTTATCTTTATCACTTAATAAATTTATCAATAGGACTTAATGGGTAATAAGTCTTCAAAGTAAGACCTATTAGATAATAAGTCTCCAAAATATGACTTATTGATAGTTTACCCATTTTTTAATTGAATAGAATAAATTGATACCAAATCATTTAAAAAGATAAAATGTAATATGCCGTGTTTTATTCTATCCAGAAAGAGAGGGGTGGGGTTGCCGGGAGTTGAACCCTGACGTAACGAACATGTGTGCAATCACTATACGCCGACTGTCTTGCTCACTTTCAAATTAATTTAGAGTAAATTATCAATAAATTTTAATAGTTTGACTTAGAAAGTGATTTGTATGATTTAAATAAATATATATTTTTTAATTTTTTATAAAAGATGTAAAAAAAATAAAAAAATGGTATGACTTAAAAAAAATAAAAAGATTATATAAAAAAAAAAGTACGCTAATATAAGGGGTGCCAAATAGTGCATTAATTCTCCTCAAGTCCTATTGAAAATAAGTCATAAGAAATAATTTTTTGTCACAATTTTTATAATTTGTCTCTAAAACTTACAATTAGTGACTTTTTTTTGTGACAAAATTTCAAACTATCATTGAAAATTGAAAATTAATGACTTTTTTTTGTGACAATTTTTTTGAATGTCTCTAAAACTTTTAATTAGTTACCATTTTTGTGATAAAATTTTCAAACTGTCTCAGAAAATTAACAATTACTAACTTTTTTTAATAGTGTTTGATAAAAAATGCTATTAATTATTATAAGACTTATTAGACAATAATAAGTTTTATTAAGATCTACACGTAAGTCTCCATCAATTTAAGTAGTTAAATTTTCTTCATTATTAATTATGAATTATTGGGAAAAAAAATAGAATTATTGAAGTTTAACATTTTTTTGTTGAATGTGCATGACCCGTCAAATATTTAATCTTTATAAAAAAAATCCACGTTGATTAAATATTAATAACCACTTAACCAGATTATATTTGTGGTAATAATATATTTTCATACTTACAGTTTACACAAATTTGATCTGATTAAGTGGTTATCAATATCCGATCAACGTGATTTTTTACAAAAATAAAATATTAGACAAACCCTACATATTGAACGGTTTTGGCATCGATGTGAGTCCATGGAAGCCCAATAACATACTCCAATTCGATTTTAGACTAGAAAAAAGCTACTATCTAAATAATTTTATTGAAATTTTTACTGTAGTGTATACTCTTAAAAATATAATATACTGCACTTAAAAAATCATCTTTACTATCCCATCTTGGTAGCTTGAATTGGAGGGGCTCGAATGGCTTAAATGGGTGTTGGTCGATCATCCGCCCAGATGACCAGCCGGACGTCCTCCTGGACGACCGGGTGAAAGATTATCTACCGCAATTGTCACCTTTGTCGATTGCGGCTGTCAGCCTCCTCGCCGGACGAACATCTGCCCAGACGACCGGCAATGTGAATTTCGAGCCATTCGAGCCAACTTTATATTCGGGTTACCAAGTATTGCTCTAACTTATTGTTTAATTTCATCTTTGCAAATTAATGTTGCAACTTCAGCTAATCGGTTTGTAGTGGGTTGATTTTTTGGCTATTTTAGTCTGGGGTTAAAAAATTTATTTGGATCAGGTTTTTTTGATTTTTTAAACTTTTGTGAGAGAAAAAATATAATGATGATAATTTAGATATAATATTTTATCTTATTAATTTTTTAACTTATTTTATTTTTTTGTAACTAAATTAAGTCTTAACCTTAAAAAAATCTCATGTCAAACGAGGACATAATAACAATCACTTTGCGGAGTTAGGGTTACAACTGGATAAGAAATAAATTTTTATTTATTTTATTGTTTGAACGATGAAGTGATAGTAGGGAGAAAGCGAGTTTTGTCTGTGCTAAGCAAAAAGAGATTGGATTCATTTGGAAAGAATTTTTTTAATTAAACTTTTTAATTTTTTATTGGCTAATTTAGCTTGATTAAATTAGTTTCATTTGAAATTTTTTTTTTACTTTTTGACTCTTTTGCTTTTTATGAGAAAAAAATAAAATAATTATAATTTAAATATAACATTTTATTTTTTAATTTATTTAGCCTATTTTATCTTTTAATATTTTTTTATTTCCTACCAACTTCTCAAACGGGGACATTGGGGTCTTTTAGGAAGTGAGTTATAATCTACTTCTCAAATTATAACCCACTTCCCTCTCTCACAAAAAACAACTTATAATCAGTTTTTAATAAAAAAAGTTGATTATAACCATCTTCCCTTCATTTGTAAAGAACATAATATTTGTTATCCAATGAATTTAATAGATTTATTTATTTATTTATTTATTTTTGTACCTCATCAACGTTACAAACTACATGTGTACATATAAAAATTATAATATCCCCATAAAAATGAGATCCATTATTATTTTTTGGATGTGGTGGGTCATACATTGTGTTTTCCATTATTACACTCCTTTTTTTTTTTTTATAATATAAATATATATTTTATTTTTTATTTATTTGATATTTCCCTACATATTGGATGACTAATATGTAAATAAATCTATACTCTAGCATTGTACATGGTAAAAAAATAATAATAATAAAATAAAAAAAATAAATTAGAGAAAATATCATATCAGTGGATTTTCACAAAAATAATTACAAATCAATAAAAAACTTTATAAATATTAATAATTAAAATTATAAACTTTTCAATGAATATGGAAATTTTTTTTTTTTGAAGTTCCTACTAGGGTGTAATTACTCCTAAAAAAAAAATTCAACAATTCTAGAGATCCTAAAATAGATTTGTTTACACATTAGTTATCTAATGCGAAAGAGTGTCGAATAAAAACCCAACATGAATAAAAATCAAACATCTAAAGTTCTCTTGCTTTTCTCTTTTGATTTTCATACGAGCGGAGAGGGAGACAACGGTGGCATCTCTCCGATCTCCCATTCCTCTCCCTGCTCTTTTGATCCTCCTCTAGATCTGATCCTTAATTCAAATATGATATTTGTCTAACTAGTTCAGCCATCACCATCTTACTTTCTCCACCATCGAGCCTAAAACTTTAAGATCTAGTGTCAAATCTTTTTACTTGACGCTGAATAACATGTTTATTGTTAGAAAATAATGATTTTTTAGTAACTTTAATACAAAATTAAAGTATGTCCCAACTACCAGTTGAGGTGGGTCCAAGTGGATCTAGATTTTTTGTAGTAAGAAGTTTACATTACAAAAAGAATGACAAAAAATATTAAGAATTGAATGAGAAATTCTCTCATAAAGTTAACCTCTTGAATGATGTGTTGGAGAAGATGTGTAATCAGCTATCTCATTGATTATAAAGGAAAATATTGATGGGTATTTAAATCTTTAGTTTTATCTAAGAGTGTGAGTCCTTTGCAGTATCCAAATTTTCTAAAGGAAGAGAGTTATGGATGCTTTAAAAATGAGTTTGGGCCAAGATTATGGTCCAAATTAGTTATGCAAAAATTGTCACACGCGTGTTGCCCACTTGGACCGGATTGAGCCGAGTTCGTGGTTCTTGAGGCTTTTTAGACTAGATAAGGTTTTGGATTGGGTCGGGTTTGGTGACCCATGAACCTCATATTTTTTTTTAAACCTAGGTCAGATGGTGATGGTTGTGGTGACTGCATATATATATACACGTGTATAATCTCTATACCAATTGTGGGTTTAATCCATCAATTTTGCAGAATTAAACTTTGCATTTGTTGCCTAGCCTTCATAATTGAGGCTCCTCCTCTTTCCTCCAATTGTGGATAAATGGAGATCTCCCTCAGTTTTCTCCAAAGAAAAATTCTAAGTCTTCTCATTATTCTATCTCTAAATAATTCTTCTACTATAAGAGAGTGTTGTCGTTGTTCTATTCATCGGAGCTACTCAGAATGTACTCTTGCTATGGCTGTCAACCCCGTATTTGTTTTAAGGAAACTGTGTGATACACAAGTTTCAGTTTGCTTCCTTAATATTCTTGTTTATTTCATTTCCAGAATTTGCTTTATTTTATTCCTCTGTTATTCAAATTGTAATTTCTAGTTTTTTAATAATTCTATTATGTCTATTTTATAATTCGATTAATAAATCTAGATTTCTTTTTATCTTTATTTAATACTAATTTTATACAACATTTATTTCATGCTAGGCGACCACCTCAATCTCAATATTCTATCTTGATGACCAACAGAGATGGGGCTTTCATAATCTAAGTTGAAGGTTGCGGAGTAGTGGAGTTTTTAGATGTATTCGATGGCGACTTGAATTTAGTTTATTTCTATAAGATATTTTAATTTTTAATTTGTTAATATAATAATCCTTCTTGCATGGAGGTTTGTTTCCATCCCTTACGAGGGCATTTTCTCCTTCTCTATGGTGGCTTGAATTATTCATTCTATGGAGATTGTACATCTCTTTTTAGGCCTAGTTTGGGAAGACTAAATAAGTGTACTTTTTGACTTTTTATGAAATATGGGTTGGATTTGGGTTGGGTTTGAAGTGATGTGTTAGAGAGGTGATGTGACTTAAATAAGATAATATGACTTAAATAAGATAGTAACTTTTTGACTTTTTGTCTTTTTTCAATCTTCCCAAACTTACCATCATGCCAAATTGATCTAATGTTTATAGTTTTTGTAATAAAGATTTTCTTCTCAATCTTAAAAAAAATCAAACAACGTGGGGGAGAATGGGGACCTGTTAATAAAAATCCAACATGAATAAAAATCTCAAACAACGTTTGAAATAAATAAATGAAAGTCAATTAAGGAATTAAAATTTTTTTTTTAGGTTTAGTTGATAATTGAAAAGTAAGACACAGAACTTAGAGCTGGATTGGTTTGATTTTTAGCATATATATATATATATTTTTTTTTTGAAAAAATATATAATTTAATTTAGTGAAAAATAATAAATCGAAAATACTTATTATTTTTATATAATTTTAGCTGTTTTGAGGCAAAAAATAAAATTTAAAAATTCAAGACTTTCTTTTTAGTGTTTATTTTTATCAAATTAGATTTTTATTTTTCAGAATAATTTACACAGAACTTTACAACAGAAATTGTTCAAATCAATAGAATAAATACCCATGATGGACCAAATTACTATTATTTGACTCTAAACCAAACATGAAACTGTGATGCATTTCAGTGGGGACTCCAGAAATTTATATAGATGGGGTCACCTACACAAATTTAATTTTTTTCGTCGGAGATCCCTTCCAGTCCTTAATCTGAATTGGAGGGTATTATTTGGGTCCGTGAGATTCACTACGGGTCTATTTTTTATTTGAATAGTTCATTTTATCAGACACTTTTGTATGTCAATCACAAAAAACATTAGGTCGATTCAATAATCATAACTTATTTAATTTATTGCATTTATCATCAAAAAAATAGATGACAATTGTGTTTTTAAAATAGACCATTCTTTTTTCTTTTTTTTTTTTTTGTAACAACCGCGATAAATTGAATATGTTACGATTATCAAATCAATCTAATTTATGACAAAATGAAAATTTTGAATTTTGAAACAGGATCCATAGTGGACTTCACGAGCCCAAATAGTGCCCTCCAATCCAAATTAAGACTGGAGGGGATCCACCTCCTTTTTTTTCCTTTTTCTTTATTTATTTATTTATTTATTTATTTTTATGACCTCTGCAAACTTAAGTTTCATAAATTCTATAATAAAAAAAGCAATAATTACTTTCGTTCCTTTTTTTTTTTTTTGGTATATAGAAAATATGGCAGCAATTGATAGAAAGGCACCTCCAATGGTAAGTTTTAGGGCAAATGCCAAAGCTTGTGTCAAATATGGCACAAGCTCTGGCAGTTGCCAAAGCTGCCAAGTCAGCTTCAACCAACTGTTTCCTCCCTCCCTCCCTTCCTCCCTTTTTCATCATCCTTTCCAAATACAGAAGCAATATTCATCCAAAAATACACAAATTTCAAACATATCAATACAGTGATTTGAAGCAATTTCAGCACAGTGATTTCAAATTCCAAATTTCAATTTCAACACATATCAACATAGTGATTTCAAATTCCAAATTTCAATTTCAGCAATTTGAAGCAAAAATAAAAAAATATTAGAAAATCAACATAGTGAAGTCAAAGAAAATACTTGATGACAGAAATGGGTTGATCTTTTTTCGTGTTCTTTGGATGATCTTGTTTGTGTTCATTAAGGTTTCAATCTTTGTGATCTTGTCCAATGTCGCCAATCCATTCTAGGAGAGAGAGAGAGAGAGAGAGAGAGAGGGGTGGGGGTAGACGGTGGCGCTTGGGGGAGAGGGAGATTGAGAGTAAGAGGGAGAGAGAGAGGGATAGAGGGAGAGTGAAAAGGAGAGGGATGAAAGGTTGTCTTCAGCGATTAGGGGTAGACACCGTCGTCGATCGAAGAGAGTGAGAGTGAGAGAGAGACGGATAGAGTGAGAGTGAAAGGAAGATAGAGGTTGTTGATCTTCGGCAATTGAGGGTCAACACTATCATCGCTCAAATAGAGAGAGAAGAGAGATGATATTAGAGAGAGAGAGAGAGAGATGACGAAATGGTGAGAGAGAGAGAGGAATAAGGTTGGACGATTCTACACAAATCATCTCAACTGTTGATTTGTACGTGGACGATGTTGATGAAAGAAATAGAGCCGTTGTGCTCTGTTTGGCTAATAATAAAAAATACAAAAAACAAAAATAAATACAAATTTGGTGGATTGAATTATATTTAATTTTTTTTGTAGTGGTATAAATTTTGGTGGAGTGAATTATATTTAATTTTTTTTCTTCAATTTTTCAAATTGTTTTTTTCATTTTTTATAGGGTTAATTACTCTAATAATCCCTATAGTTTGGGACTTGTGTCACTTTGGTCCCTGACTTTTCAATTGTGACACATTTGACCCTGAAGTTTGAATCTTGTTCCAAATAAGGACAATTGAAAATATTATTAGATTTTTCAAAGGTAAAATCGTCAATTTGATAAAATATAAACTAATTTGACAAAAATAAATGTCAAAAAAATATTTTTAATTTTTTTAAAATTATTTTTATCCACCAATGAAAAAATTATTTAAAATAATAAAAATTACATGATTAATTTTTTAAAATTAATTTTACATGATCATCATCCAAACACATAATAAAAATTAATTTGGTAAAAAAAATAAATAAATGTCTAAAAGATTTATCAATTTTACATAATTTTATTTTTAGTAGGTAGAAATAATTTTTAAAAATTCAAAAATATTTGCTTGACATTTATTTTTGTCAAATTAGTTTATATTTTATCAAATTGACAATTTTACCCTTGAAAAATCTAATTATATATTCAATTGTCCTTATTTGAAACAAGATTCAAAATTCAGGGTCAAATGTGTCACAATTGAAAAGTCAGGGACCAAAGTGACACAAACCCCAAACTATAGGGACTATTTGTGTAATTTGCCCTTTTTTATATTTGTTTAGTCGGGAATAATGTAAATATATAATTTTTTTTAAAATTATTTTTATCCACCAATGAAAAAATTATTTAAAATTAATAAAAATTACATGATTAATTTTTTAAAATTAATTTTACATGATCATCATCCAAACACATAATAAAAATTAATTTGGTAAAAAAAATAAATAAATGTCTAAAAGATTTATCAATTTTACATAATTTTATTTTTAGTAGGTAGAAATAATTTTTAAAAATTCAAAAATATTTGCTTGACATTTATTTTTGTCAAATTAGTTTATATTTTATCAAATTGACAATTTTACCCTTGAAAAATCTAATTATATATTCAATTGTCCTTATTTGAAACAAGATTCAAAATTCAGGGTCAAATGTGTCACAATTGAAAAGTCAGGGACCAAAGTGACACAAACCCCAAAACTATAGGGACTATTTGTGTAATTTGCCCTTTTTTATATTTGTTTAGTCGGGAATAATGTAAATATATAATTTTTTTTAAAAACAGTTAAAAAAATGTCACTAAAGACAAAAAAAATACTAAAAAACCTATATCCAAATAACATTTATAAATTTGGGGGGAAAGTTGGTTGAAATTTGTCAAAATAGCATGTGACCATTAGAATACCATTGCTATAATTTGGTAAAATAACACTATTTATTGCCAAATTATAATAATGACAATGTTATTTTAGCAAACACCATTACAGATGCTTCTAGTAGATCTAAATATTTTAGAAGTTCACTAAAGATTAAAAAAATACAAAAACTCAAAATTATTTAAAAAATTGTTAACCAAACAGTGATTTAAATTTGTCAACAGTGAGTTTCTAATGGCAAGTAAAATAAACAAATACTTATTTATTAAGATTTACGATATATTTTTAATCATAACTATTAAATATTAAATGTAACAATGATATTATGTAACGATATTACTATTTAATAAACAATCTTAATTTGTGATAAGAACTATAACAATGCTTGCTTAGTGCAAGACATGGATGATCCATTTAAGAGCGTTTAAAGTTTTTTATTGACTCAATATTTTTTTTTTGGAAAATGAAAAATCCCCCTAATTTTCCTCCCCTAATCCCCCTAATTTTCTTTTTTGGAAAACTGTTTTCTTTTTTTTTTTTGTTTTCTTTTTTTTTTTTTTTTTTTTTTACCTAAAGTGGAATTTCGGGGGATTCGGGGCTCCCCCATTCGAGCCCCCAATCAATTCCGTTTTTTTTTATCTAATGAGTGTAAATGTCTATATGATAGGGTCCCTTAATTTTTTAATAGGATCAAACTATATTAAATCAAATATTAATAATATAAAAAATTTTTTTACAGGTTTTTCAAACCTTGATGGGGCCTGGAACCATCAAGGTTCGGTTTGGTTTGGAAATAAGATTAAACCTTGTTTTGTTTATAATTTAACTATATGCTTATATTAAATAACATGTTATCATTTTATGTTTAAATGGTTATTTAAAACTAAATCTATCATTATACAATAACACACTTATAAAAGTAGAGTGTTAACAAGTTATAAATATATTTGAGATAGTAAAAGATACTCAAATGTCTAGGATAAATTACAAATTGTATAGATATCTAAATAGTTCGATTTGATTCGATTTCAAATTAAAATTATACCTATAAAATCACTAATTGAATCATATAATACGCTTGTTTTAAAATGCATAATCAAATCGTATATTAAACCAACTAAATTAAACCGTAGCAATTGATTTGATTAGGACCAATCTAGAGAGAATATTCTCCTAGAAAAGTTAGCATAAAATCAATTTGACCTTGTTTTGTTGACAAATTTAAGCACAAAACGGTCTCACATGAAAATTTAAACTACTTCAATCAACCAATGAAAGTCAAAGTTAATTAGGTTCTAGAATTTGTAAGTCTCTTGCCCTATCGTACCGTAAGCGAGGGTAGTAAATGCATGAATCGACTGATTATTTTAGTCGATCGGAAATTATGAATTTTATATGAATGTGATCAATTTGAATATCAAATAATCGATCATTAATTACATAATTGTTATTAATCTGCGCTTTTAAAGCATATAATAGGCTTTAAGATAAGTTGTATTTTAAACTTAAAAGAATTTGAGAGACTCGTAAATCATGAGTTACGTTTTCGTAAATCATGAGTCACATTTTAATGATTTGAATTATTTATTTTGTAGCATTGACGGACACAAGAGGGACTAGGGGTGGGGGGAAGGGGTTGTGGCTCCTGCAAAATTTGCTAGAGCTTCACTAACCGTTGCTGTTAGGAATGTAATTGGTTTGATACAATCAAATATTTAGGTAAATTTTTTCACCGAATCGATAATGTCGATTTTATTATTTTTAATATTGATACAAACCATTTCTTCCATTAAACCGCACCAAACTGGACCAATTAAAAAGATTTGGTTCGATACAGTTTAATTGGTTTAGAACATTTCCAACTTGAGTCACTTTTTAGTATAGTCACTAAATCTATATAAAAATATTGAATTGGTTATTTGTTCACAATTTTAAACATATTAAATCCATCCATTTAATAAATATTTTTCAGTTGTTACATTAACAAAAATACCAAAAAAAAAAAAAAAAAAGTTAAAAAATACTAACATTCAAAGAATAATGAGTTTAGATAATAAGAGTTTATAAACTTAGGTTATAAAGATGATAAGGTTAATTAATATCATTATATTATTAGATTGTATATATATATATATTATAAATACAATATACGTTGAAACAATCGGTTTCGGTTTAATTCGGTATACAAGTTTGAACCAATATTGAATCAAAAATTAAAAAAAATTAAATAGACCGATTATTGTTAAAAAAGCCGATCAAATATAATCAATTCAATCTAGTTCAATTGATTTGGTCAATTGTTTTAATTTTTCTTACCTTCCTAATTCCTGTGTTGATATTTTGTTTAGAAGTGGTAAAGGTGTGGCCTCCTCAAGGCTCGCCAACTAGGAAATCATAACACATTAATATCAAGAGTAATCATATAAAAATAAATTTTTATAAAATTTTTATTTCATTTTTAATTAAAATTTATCAGTGTTTTTAAAATTTAAAAAATATTTTGACACATAATTTTATATATGTTTTTTTTGTGATCATTCAATTTATGAATCATTTTTTTAACATTAATCATGTTTCTAGTAAATTTTTTGGTTACTTTATCGAACTCCCTAATTGATAAATGGGATTATAGTTAGTTTTTGTGTTTAATGTAATTTTTAGAAAAAAAAATATACCTTCTTTTTTTTTTTTTTATCAATATGAAAAAGTACTCATATAATTTTCTCTCTTTATTTATTTATTTTTGTTCAGTATATATATATAATTAACATTATTATTATTTTCTTCATAGAAATTTTTTTGTTATCAATTACATATACATATAGTTTGGCATCCTCTAAGTGTAATGTAAATCCTGCGTCCGCACTGTTTGTAGGATCCTTAATTATATCATTTAAAAAAAAATAAGTTGATTTAATAATCATAACAATTTTTATTTTAACAGTTTTGTATTAAAAAAATAAACGATAAATATAATTTTTAAATAGACCATTCAAATTTTAAGAGACAAACCTAATAAAATGAAAATGATACAATTATTGAATCGACTTAATTAATTAATTTATTTACTTTTTTATTTTTATTTTTACGAAAGATTTTATAAAATGAATGGTTCAACTAATCAAAATAAAACTTGTGGTAGGCTCCACAGACCCCTTAAATTTTTTCAAGTTCAAGAGAAGCCTGACTCTTAAGGCAGTTTGATTAGGGTGAAAATGGTAGAAAGCGAAAGAAATGGAAAAAAAATACCACTAATAGTGGAAATAGTGGAAGTTATAAAAAAATTAATTTTCTTGTACAACTTATAATAGCAACAATGATTCATACTACTAAAAAATACCATTAATAGCACTAATAAATTGAGAATACCAAAAACAAGAGAGGCATAATTAGTGTTTCCTTAGTGCTCCCAACCATTTTTCTTAAAATAGTTAATTATAATTAGAATTCCTATTTTCTTGTAAAATTTTTATTCTAATCAAGTTCAAGAAAATATATTTCATTTTCCCTTTTTTTTTTTTTTTTAATTCACTCTCTATCATTTTCACTTTTCATTATTTATTTCTTTCTAATCAAACGGAGTTTAAAAGGTTATATATTTTACATAAAAGTAATATAATAGAATATGTACGATTTTTTAAATTAACTTTTATCTAAAGCACACTTTAACTAGACTCATAAAATATTTAATTTTCACTTTTTTAATGATTCTTAAAATTTAAACTTGAGAATTACTTGATGTTTATAAAATGGAAGAATCATATGAAGGACTAAAATGGAAGGATAATATATACCAAAGAATAATTCAGTATGAAATTTTGAACACCTCAATAAGCAAAAGAATAATTATGAATACATGTATTTATTAAAATTTTAAAATATTTTTTTATATTTTTTAAATATATTCAAATTATATATATTAAAATCAATAATCAATAATCAAAATCAAACAAGGTGAGTATCATGTTCCCATTCGGTTGTCCTCTTATTCAACCCCAAAACGTGCTTTTTTAGCATTATTATTGTTTTGTTTTGTCAATCAATTTGCTTTTGTCCTCTCGGATTGAGATCCTCTCTCTCTCTCTCTCTCTCTCTCTCATTACAAACACAACACAACTCAACGACCAAACCAACCCAAACAAGAGGTCAAAAAAACACAACCCACACAGCCAACAACACTACTCTTTCAACTCTCTCTCTCTCTCTCTCTCTCTCTCCCCCCTCATCCATGGCCTCCAAGAATGAGAAGAGCAAAGCAACTACGACCCGCTCTTCCCTCTTTACCGTGACTCAGTCTTAGCCTTCCACACTCAAAAACCCCATTCACCATTAACAATCTCTCTCTCTCTCTCTCTCTCTCTCTCTCTCTCTCCAAATCTTTATTCAAAGCTCTCTCTCTCTCTCCAAATCTTTATTCAAAACTCTCTCTCTCTCTCTCTCTCTCCAAATCTTCATTCAAAACTCTGTGTGTGTGTGTGTGTGTGTGTAGAAAATAGCATTTTGAGATCTGGGTTGAGCTTCAAATGGGGAGCAAATGGAGGAAAGCGAAGCTGGCGCTTGGGTTGAACCTCTGCGTCTCTGTTCCCAGGACCCTTGACAGCGACGATTCGCCGCCTCCATCGCAGATTCTCTCTGACGTCTCTCTGCTCCCGCCGTCGGAGTCTCCGGAAATAGCGGCGATGCCCACAACGCCCACTCCGTCGTCCCGCGGGTTGAGGCTGTCTAGAAGTATGAGCCGATCGTCTAAGGTTCGTTAAACCTTCATTTCTGCTGTTTATAATTCTTGTTTGGTTGCCGAGAATCGTGCTCAAGGAAAAATAATTGCATAAAATTGTACTCCGAACTATGATTGCTCTTCTCATAAAGCTTGTAATTTATGATTGATCCGTTTGGTTGCTGAGAAAAACAGAGGAAAATTAATGGAAGCTTATTCTTTGTTTTTGTTTGCTTTACAGATAGAAACATACTAAATTAATTTAAGCTAGCTAGTTTGTATTTAAGTTTCTTAACAGTGGAATATGAGCTTCAAAATTGTATTTTCTTGGTGCTTCTTCTGACATTTTCTCTGCAACCAAACGGGCTTTGCAGGCTTTCAAAACTAATATTCTAAGTCATTTTCACATGAGTTTGAAGTTTGTCGATAATTATTTTTGGTATATTATTTCCTTAAAATATTTTCCTGCTATTCATTAATTTAAGATTTTGATTTCATTCTTTTCCTATTTGTTTCTGCTTAAATTGTTTCTTTTGTTTTTTTGTTTTTTTCTGTTTTGATGTTATCACTTGTTTGCTTCAAGTCATATACAGTATCTATATTTATGTGAAATTAGTGAGTTAGGTATTGTTTGTCTTGTTGTTTTCTACTCTTTGGGCTGTGACTAATGAACAAGTCCCTTTCAAGACCCTTATCATTTAGCCTTAATAGTTAAAGAAGACTACATAATTACCTTTCCTTTTCCACCTTTACTCACTGTGAAAAGTTGCTTTTTTTGTGGCCACATTTGTTGACTATTATTTTCCAAGCTTTCTTAGCTATAATCTTCATCCAGAAAGCAAGGTGTGAGTCTACATACACAAAATTAATACATGAAGTTAAACAATTGAAAAGTATTAAAAATCTACACATCAGTAGAATAATACCCATCTTTAGGCTGTATTTGAATCACACATTTGTGTTGAGAAAGGAAAAGGAAAGGGAAAAACTAACAAAAGTAATAGTTAAAAATTTTTGTCACTTTTCTCTTCCCATTTACTTTCGCTTCCCAAATCCCTACATAGCCTTAGTGAAAATAATGTGGGCTTCATTGTACTACCGTGTATATTCTTCATATGTGCTTCGTTTTGGTTTAATTTTGTGTACAAAGATTAATCAAAAGCAAAATAGGGAGGGGAGCAAAATCCGACGGCAATTCTTGATTCCCCTTTCTTTGATGGATTACTAATTGCCTTAAATTTTGATTATTTATTTATTTTTTCATTGGATGCTTTCAAAACTTTTCTCCTTTAGATCACATGCAATTGCATGATTAGCCTTCAAAATCTCAACCTTGATTTTGCTTTATTTTGTAATATCCCTTCATATGTGGAAAATTGACAATTGATTTTCTTTTGGTTTCCGTACTTGATTTGTTTGTTTACCGTTCTTTCCTGTTATCAGTTTTTGTAGCCTAAATTCCTAGCTGGGGCCATAAGCAAAGCACATATTCACCCTAATCCAAACAAATTACCACAGCAGTGTATTATTACCACTCAAACTAGGCTAAAGATGCTCAAAGTCTTGATTGGCTATCTCTTATACTAACTTGTGGCATAAAAACAATTCTACTAGACGATACGATCAATAGTCTCCTTAGCACTTTCATGTATCCTTTTTTTGTAATTGTTTTTTTCCGTTTTTTTATTTTTTTGGTATAGTATTTTGTTAACTGTTAGCTTCAGTGGTATGTCCCATGACGGAGAGGTGTAGGATTTAAGTCTCAGTTGGAATGTGTGAGCGTAATTGTGTGAGTTTACTTGGATGTTGACACACAGACACACAATTCTATCTTGTCTGCATTAATGGCCCAGGGAATCAAGTAGCAAAGAGACCAGCATGCTTTTGCATGGTGCCTAGTTTGACCTAAACATAATCACAGACGCATGGCATGACAAAAAATAGAGGTGCATAGAGGAAAAATAATTAGGAAATAAAGTGTAGAATAGAAATTCAACTACAAGAAGTAAGAATAGTACAAAGTAAGTTAAAATATAGAAAAATATGAAAATAATTCAACTACACATAAAACATCATCTGCATAAACTCAAAACCATCTCTTTCTCCTGCATAAACCATCTTTTTCTCTCCTGCCTTGCATGGTGCACAAATTTTTATACCTGCTTGGTGGTGTATGGAAGATTTTCTCGTCATGCTTGCATTCTGAGCTATGTTATTAATAGTTTCCAATTTTGATGCACCCTTAAATTAAGTTCCAATTGGGACATCTTGACATGGGCGTTATTTCATATTCATGTAGATAATATTGTTCCTTTTCTTTGAAGCAGTTAGTTTTGTTATTTTTATTTTTTTATTTTTGCTTTTGTTTTTATTCCAATTCGTGCTTCTCACTGGCATTTGGTCTGTACTTTCAGAAGACTTGCTCAATATGTTTGGCCACAATGAAACACGGAGATGGCCATGCAATATTCACTGCAGAATGTTCACATTCCTTCCATTTTCACTGTATTGTTTCAAATGTCGAGCATGGCAACCAAATTTGCCCTGTTTGCAGGGCAAAGTGGAAGGAAATTCCCTTGCAGAGTCCTGGTTTTGATCCTCTACCTCGGAGGACAAGAATCGCTCCTGTAGATTACCCCCAAAATAATGCTTTGATGAGTGTAGTCCGCCGACTACCTCCCCCTCCCCCTCGTTCAAATTCCCGTCGGCACGTCATGCTACTATTTCAAGCTCCTGAGCCGGCTGTCTTTGATGATGATGAATCCTTAGATCATCAGCCTGAGGTTGTTGACATAAGCTCCTCAAATACAAACAGTGCAGATAATAATTTCCACAGGACATTAAAGATCGACACGTTCCCTGAAGTTCCAGCAGTCCCACCGTTAAATTCGTACAATGACTTCACCGTTCTCATCCATGTCAAAGCTCCCGTTTCAGTTTCCGACCAAAATTCCAACAGAAATCAAGCTAACTCACCACAAATTTCTCAAACTCCTCGTGCTCCTGTTGACCTCGTCACGGTACTCGACGTTAGCGGCAGCATGGCGGGGACCAAGCTTGCCTTGCTAAAGCGAGCCATGGGGTTCGTGATACAGAATCTCGGCCCCAACGACAGGTTGTCAGTCATTGCTTTCTCTTCAACGGCCCGTCGCGTCTTCCCCCTCCATAGAATGTCTGACACAGGAAAACAACAAGCATTGCAAGCTGTTAACTCTTTAGCTGCAAATGGCGGGACGAACATCGCTGAAGGCTTGCGAAAGGGTGCCAAGGTAATGGAAGACCGAAAGGACAAGAACCCGGTTTCTAGTATAATACTGTTGTCCGATGGGCAGGATACATATACTGTCAATGCTTCTAGTGGTGACCAGCAACAACCAAATTACCAGTTACTCCTTCCTTTGTCTATTTATGGAAATGACAGCGGAGCATTTAAGATCCCAGTGCATGCTTTTGGGATTGGTACAGATCATGATGCATCATCCATGCACTCCATTTCAGAGATTTCAGGAGGGACCTTCTCTTTCATTGAGACTGAAGCTGTGATTCAGGATGCATTTGCACAGTGCATTGGGGGGCTTTTGAGTGTCATGGCAAAGGAGCTGCAAGTGTGTGTGGAGTGTCTCCACCCAACCATCCGTATAGGCTGTTTACAAGCAGGAAGCTACCCAAATCGTGTGGTGGCTGATCGACACATGGGTTTTATCGATGTTGGAGATTTGTATGCTGACGAGGAGAGGGATTTTCTTCTTTCAGTCAATGTCCCAGCAGACTTTTCAAGCAACGAAACATCGTTGTTAAA